>JAECWM010000213.1:1800000-1977500 GCA_018150695.1 Drosophila oshimai | reverse complement strand
GATTATAATTTGTACTATATCAATGCACTAAATCTGCATTTGAGAGTACCTACACTTAGCAAGAAATTATCTTCATTTGGCATCCCAACGCTTTAAACACCATCAACTCTGCCGGCCCGTTGTTCCGACAGGGAATCTATCAATTTTATCGTTAAACATTTTAAACATTATTTTTTTACTTTTTGGTTGGATTTACTATAAAAGCGTTTTTTTTAGTTTTTTTAAACTATTCATTTTATTTTATACTTTTAGTTTTAATTAGGTAGGTAGGTACTGATAATTATCGGTAAAAAACAAGTTGGCAGGCCTGCATGCAAACCAAAAAGTGTTAAACAGCCAGCCAACAGAAACTTCTAGAAAAACTTTCAAGAAGGATCTACAAAATACTATGACATGTTCTAGAATTTTATTAAGCGTTCTAAAAATTTCTAGAGTGTTCTACAGTTTTCTATATATCGTATGCTTAGTGGTGTTACGCAGCCAGATAGCCAGATAGCCACAAGTGAAACTAATATAAAGCGTTTAAAAAATACAATTTGTTCTTTTTCTAAATCTTTAAACTTTAGTTATATTTAAAATAGTTTATTTTAAAAATGTGGTGTCGTGTTATCAATAGCGGACATTGCTGGAACTACACACGTTGCTGTCGCCATCTATCTTTGGCTGCGAAAGCTTTCAAGAGCTAAGTGGAGTTACGCAGCCAGCCAGCCAGATAGCCAGCCAGATAGCCAGCCAGCCACAAGTGAAACTAATATAAAGCGTTTAAAAAATACAATTTGTTCTTTTTCTAAATCTTTTAACTTTAGTTATATTTCAAATAGTTTATTTTAAAAATGTGGTGTCGTGTTATCAATAGCGGACATTGCTGGAACTACACACGTTGCTGTCGCCATCTATCTTTGGCTGCGAAAGCTTCAAGAGCTTAGTGGAGTTACGCAGCCAGCCAGCCAGATAGCCAGCCAGATAGCCAGCCAGATAGCCAGCCAGATAGCCAGCCAGCCACAAGTGAAACTAATATAAAGCGTTTAAAAAAGGGAACACGCTTATGTGTTCCCCTTATGGCTGTTGATATGTTGTAATAATTAAAAACAAATGTTTTTGATTGTTATGAAATTTCCACAGGCTACAACCAATTTTTGTATAAAATTAATTTGTCTCCAATCAGAATTTGATAATGTTTTCATTCACGGTGTAATAAAAACAACCTGTGAACATATTTTACTAGAGTTATAGTACAACAATTGTAACATTTGCTCAAAAAG
Organism: Drosophila oshimai; assembly: GCA_018150695.1. Lineage (NCBI taxonomy): Eukaryota > Metazoa > Arthropoda > Insecta > Diptera > Drosophilidae > Drosophila > Drosophila oshimai. Next base: position 1,976,238 of record JAECWM010000213.1, on the reverse strand, counting down.
AGTATCATGAATCTCGTGGCGAATTCTCCGAGTGTCTCCCTCTCTGTCTCTTAATGAATTTATGCTAATCCAACTTCACCATAAAAACCTATTTTGCAGTCCTCAGCTGACTTGGCGCGATATCCAGCATCTGACGGTGCTTACATCGAAGCGCAACTCGCTCTTCGATGCTAAGAACCGCTTCCACTGGACAATGAACGGCGTGGGCCTGGAGTTCAACCACCTCTTCGGGTTCGGGGTTCTGGACGCGGGCGCCATGGTAACGCTGTCCAAGCAGTGGCATGCAGTGCCTCCTCGCTACCACTGCGAGGCAGGTGAGATTACCCAGCCGCAGTGAGTAGATCCTGAAATAATTTCTGGCTTAAGGCAGCTCTTAACTGTTCTTTCTTTAAACCCAGGCCAATCGTCATGGGTCGCTCGCTGTTCTGGGAGATTAAAACCGATGCCTGCAAGGGCACTGACACGGAGGTCAACTACTTGGAGCACGTCCAGGCGGTGATCTCGGCGAATGCATCCCGACGAGGGGATCTGGAGCTTTTCCTTACATCGCCCATGGGCACCAAGTAAGTAGCTAACCAATTATTGAGCATGATATATTATTCCAAAGATATTTCATTATCTGTAAATTTTTTGTTGTTTTTTCTTCACACGTAAAATTCTTAACTTCAGCATTCCATTTGAATATATTTTTAATTTCAAAAGTAAATGTAATATTAAACTAAGACTACTTTTTACCCCTTAGATCCATGATCCTGTCGCGACGCGCCAACGATGATGACCACCGCGATGGCTTCACCAAGTGGCCCTTCATGACCACTCATTCCTGGGGCGAGTATCCGCAGGGCACCTGGAAGCTAGAGGTAGTATGCGCAGAGGTTCACTTTTACAGGGTATCTAAGCAACTTTGTTCACAGGCACGCTTCAACTCCCCGCAAACCCGGCACGGCAACCTGCTGGAATGGTCCTTGGTTCTCCACGGAACCAAGGAGGCGCCCTACCGCACCCTGCACCCCTCCTCGCCGCACTCCAAGCTGGCCATCGTGAAGAAGGCGCACGAGGACAAGAAGATGAAGTAGGGCGGATAAACAAGTCCACATAAACATCCGCGTAGCGACGTCCATTAGGCAGCTTGGTTTATCGTTTTATCAACGAGAGTAGCGTGAGGTTTAATAAAAGTGCTGGCTGTGTTTTATTTTGGAATAGGATTGATCAAAATTAAACAATTGATTTTATTGCGTTTTTCCTTTTGTGATTTCGAGTATTTTGTAAATTGTGTTGGATCCGTCGAACTAAAAGTTCATGTAAGCAAGAGTTTTATTTTTCCTTAAGTGTAATTAGTTTACTGATTTTAAAAGCTAGCGCCCAGGGTGCCATATAAACTATTCAAAATAATTGTTTTCACGGTTAAAACTAATTCTGGAAATTGTAAAGCGCACATTTACCCCAAAATCCTACGCTAGGTGTCATAGCAAACTCTGTAGTGAATATTAAAACAAACCACAATTTAAGAACAAAGAAAACAGGTATAGCAGGTATATGAATGCGTCGAAAGGCAAAAAAGCGGATGAATTGAGGTAAAAACCAAACCTAGATAAAATAAACAAAGCGATAAAGAAACCAGGAAAAACCCTATGTAAATGTGTAATATCTATATGTATACATACCCTATCTTTAACTGTCTTTAAATCTGTCTAGTATAAAATACAAACTAAACAAAGTTCTTGTACGTATTTTAAAGCTACGTCCTTTGTTTTCCATACTATATATACACGAATATACCTACATGCATACATATATGTACTTAAAGGAAACTTAGAAAAACATAAAATGTTAATCCCAAGTGGAACAAGTTTGTCGCTTTACTTTGGTTGCAAGCCGAATTCTGATTTTATTTCGAGACTCGTACGTGTAAAATGCATTTACATACATAGTTTTCCTTTCAGTTTCTTTCGGGGGCCAAAAAACAAAAAACCAGAACATAGTAACATAAACGGTGTGAATCCAGATTCACTAGCGATTGTAACGTAAAACGGAGCGAGTGTTATGTAAAAACATAAGCAAATGTTAAAGTACAAGTGCAAAACCTTGAATGGTGAGCAGAGAGTTTAGCACGTTAAGTCAGAAACAGATACAGATACAGATTGTTTTACCTAGTAAAATAACTGAGATAGAGCGCATTGTTAAAGTTTATCGATAATGTGCGAAAGGAATGAATATAACTATATATATATACAGAACCATATATGAAGTACATACATGTGTAATTATTAACCAAAAACCACATAAACCGGTGATGGCGGAAACTGTGGCATAAATTATACACATACACCGAATATTCAACTATATATGCATAAATGTATAATATTTATATATATTATACCACAAAAATAAACGCAAGGAGTATCTTATGTGGACGTTAAGTTGATCTTTGATGTTGTAGATACAAAGCAGTAGCACACAATAGTTGCACCATACCACTCAAAAATATATTAAAACGTGTGCATGGTAGATGCTTAATGCATCTAACACCGATATTTAATTGCATATTTATTGATTTTCCGTAGCGCTCAATATGCTTTCGTCTTTTGGTGCGGTTTTATCATTTCCATGTAATTGAACAGAAAGAGAATTTAATTTTGTAAATAAAAGTTAAGAAAAAACGGACATGAAGTGTTTGGTTTTTGGTGGGAAGGGTGTACTAAATTTAAAACAGTTATATTATATATTCTTTTACTAAATTTTTTTAATTACGGATGAAAAGTAGGTCGATGTAAAAACAATGGTAATTTCACCCCTGAATTTCTAATAACGAGAAAGGGTAAATTTTAAATTTTATAGTTTTAGTCTTAAACAAAAGTGTTATTTATTAAAAAAATTTACAGCTATTTAAAGGATTTTTTTTTGAGTGGAGAAAAGAAAGCTTTAAAGCTATTTTCAGGAATTTTTAGCACTTTGTTTGTGTCTAGGAAAAAACTACATTAAAGCTTTTGGAAACTTGTACTTGATAACATTTATAAACTTTTCCATGAAAGCTTGCCGATACAAAGGAGATGCCTTTGAGCTTTGTCCCACTGAACCCTACTGGGAAATTTAATGACCACACTTTATATACGTTTCTTTAATATTATGAACATCAATTAATTATGGAGCACTTTTTTAGCCACGTCCAGGACACGCTTTCAAAATATAATTAATGAAAGCCAATTAATATGCCAGAATGAGCATGTGATACCTGCAGGATGTGGGGCAAAGGGATTACTGTCCTGCGGAAATTTATCAAAAAAAAAGTATTGAATATGACGCAATACTCGATGAGTATTTTTGGAAATATTTATATTTATTTATATTTAATTACGAGTGATTTATAGCTTTCTCACATATGTATTAGAATATATATTATATATTAGAATATATATTGGCCATGACAAATTTGCGCTCTTGTGAAAAAGGGCAACTGCTTGAATTGTTGACTCAACTAATTGCGCGATATCCGCCTAGAAGTCGGGTCCTTGGCGGGCGTGTCCTGCCAACTTTTTGTTGCTCCATTTGTTTGTAGCCGGAAATATTTATTAACTAGAAATTGCATAGCACAAAGGCAACAAGCAGGCCGCAGGAAGGAAGGAAATGGGCAAACATGTGACGCACCCCCAGCAGCAAATACGCATGTACACACTGTGGGCCTCCGTGGCGTATACGCAACGCAACGTGTCGGCTACGTGTTGTTTTTAGGCCTTCATAAATCATCAGGCTGTGGGGATATGATAAATTGTCATACTAATTGTTTTTAGCGTCCAAGACAGGCCGCGTAGAAACGTGGCCACAAGGAGAGGCCGGTCCAAGTTCTTCTTTCGGCCGTCGTCTTTAAATTATCCAAAGGCGAACGATTTTCCAGTCCATTTACTTGGCCTGTCAAATATCGCATATCATTTGGCATTTAGGTATTGCAATTTCGTAAATGGGGTCTCGAAATTCCCCCTTCATTTGAACTCGGGCCATGTAAATGCAGGCCCATGCTGGAACCATCAATCATAATTAGCGGGCGATACCATGTGCCCATCGATGGTTGGGTTACAGGCACGATAGCCAAGGCTGATTGTAACAAAAAAAGTATAGTAAGTGGGAAGCTATTTGGTTACATGCCCGGTCAATATGCAAAATGTTACGTTTTTACATGGTAACAAGTTTTTGATTTATGACACATTTATAGTGACAGCTAGCCCGCTTTTGGGTCAGTTGGGCGTCGTCGTGTCGTCTTCGCCAGCAAACAGCTTCCCTCGGAGCAACAGGTTTTGGCAGTTGCTGTCGTTGCTGTGGTTGCTGTTGCTCTTGGCCACTTTCTTTCTTTCGGGCCGGGGTCTTTGCTCTGCGGACCCGGCTTGGACATGTCTGCGGGACAAAGTGTTTGACACTTTAATGAACTGCCTGGGGTCGCGTGTGTGAGCAGTTCATTAATATTAATGCCCCGGGTGCTCTGTTTTTTGTTTTTTCTTTTTGCTTGCGATATCGCAGACCAACTCGCTTTGGGGCAGACACAAATGTCAATTGCCGGCCATTAGCTAATATTTGGTAATTGCCCTTTAATTGAGCTCGATAGTTCTGTAATGCCTATAGGCCCTAATTGTGTAAATTAACGGTCTGCTGACCTTTGGCCACTCAGATACAGCCCGATCTGTTCCTTTTAATGCTGTCATGATTTGTGTTTTTGGCGCCCCACATAATGGCCCTGATTATCTGACGGTAATTGTTGCCGCCGCCCCTGGGGAGTGGGCTCTTTACCGCGCTGCTTCTGTTGATGTCATGATTTATTGCTTAAGCCCGTGGCACACGTGCCCAAAAAAAATTTTAATTAACAAAAGCAACAGCCAACCGAACAGCCAATCACTGCGATTGGTCCTATAAATAAATCTTATCATCCTACGACTTTTGACGTTGCCAAATTGTTACTGTCATTGTTTGGCCTTAGTTCTGTTTGTCTTCTGTGCCAAGATAAACAGTAAACAAGTTCACCATCACCATCACCAAAACAACGAAAATCAGGAGTCCCGGCAACCCAGCCGAACTGATACCTTCCTTGGTCCCGGGGCAGTTTATTTACTTACGGACACGCAGCTTTTTGTGGGTGTCACTGTCAATAGGCTGATAGGTTTTTTTTCCTTGGAAAACTAGGAAAACTGTGTTACTACACAGCACCTTTGGCCACCCCGACTCCTGCTTGGCAACAAATTAAATGAATTCGTCGGTGCCAATGGGCAAAATGATTAAATTAGGAGAGCGTTTTCCTCGAGTCCCCCTCGAGGCCGTTCCAGGATTTCATTTGGCCCCTAACAAATTATGCATATTTATAAATGTAAATGCTGGCCACTGGCCATCCGGAGTGCCTACGCCTACAACACGGCCACGGCTCAGGCTGATGAGCAGCCGTCGGCAGCTGAAATCCTCCCTGATGTATGACTCCTCATTATGCCCATAAATGGGTATTGTTTGGGCCTGGCCGAGAAGCCTGTTGCTGCTTGCCATTGCATGCTGGCCCGTCCATCCTGTCTGATGGAATGTTCTGCTGATTTGGGCCTATAAATCTCAGCCACATAATGCGGGGCACTGAACAAAAATTGAAGTCCTTTCTTATAACCATTACAAATACAAAGCATAAATTGAAAAGGATCTAATCCAATTTCAAGAGAAAAAGGTGTTGTAAATTTATATATATTTTACTGACTTTGCAAAACAAACTGAAACATTATAAAACCAAACGTTTACAACTCTTTTTAATACATTTTTATAACTGATTAAGATTCGGATAAGTTCACTAATGGGTAACACGAATTAAGATATTAAATGTAGTTGCAGAAACTGTTTTTCAATATTGCAATTTTTGTTATTTTTTTTCCATGTGCATCTTAACTAGTTTATGATGAATTCAATTGCTAGCTCGGACGTTGGTTAGACCGCCTTATCAATTAGAGCACATCCTCAGCTTCGCACACACACAAACACTCTCGAGATTTATGTACAACAATCAGAACAATTAACTGGGCCAGTAACTGCTCAGTTGAAGGAAGTGAGCTGCTTCGCATGTGTGTCTGTGTTTGTCTATTTATTGTTAAATATTGTTTATGCAATTTGTGGTCTGTGCTCTGCTTGTGTGCGTCTTCCAGAAACCATTTATACCTAATTGAAGACATTTGTTGTTGGAAACAGGAAAACCAGTGCTCGGCCAAACAGAGGCCATGTGTAAATGACTAGAGATGGAAATTTCTTGGCCAGCTTGGGGAATATCCAAACTATTGAGCTTGGCTCATTCACTTTGCAGACACTTTGGCTGGTGATATTCAAGCGATGACTGACAATATTGATGGAATCGATGATGAGGTTAATAGTGAATTTCGAACTAGGTTCATAGCCTGCCGCAAAAAATGCAAATCGCATTCGCTCGGATAATTAATTAATTATGCACGTTTTGCACAGTGTTTGTGACAGAAAGTGGCTTTGATGTAAACCCGCCCAAACACAAGTAGTTCCGCAGATTTATGTAAGACAAGCACCGCCCTTAGGCTGCAGGGGGTCCCAAACTGGTTATGTTCCGTACCCAAGTCCCGTAACCCGAGTCGGGGTTTTGTGTCAACGCTTTAAAGCTCGTTTATCTTTGATTAACTGTTGCCAATGTGCGGTGCGCAAGAGTTGCAGCATCCGAAGATGAAACGGAAACCGATGCGATCCCGATCCCGATAGCCAAGTCGAGTCAAAAAACGCTGGCATATTGCAAGCCCATCATTTGTCATATTTCCGATTTCCCATTTGGCCAGCATGTATAAATATCGGCGAAATGCAGACTTTAAACGTCAGTCAGCGAGCTTAAAGAGTGGTTAACGGATTCCCAGCACCACACATCGAATACTCCACATCCAAGATGCGTGGATTCCTGGTGAGTAGTTGAATCTCAACAATTAATATAAAGCTTTGTAAATATAAATAATAAGTGTGACTAAAAAAAGTGTGAACAATTTAGTGAGAGTTTTTAGAAAACAAACAAATTTAAAAAAATTAAAACGTGGAGAAAAGTAATCATGGAAATACCAGAATTTTATGTTAATGTGAATACCTTTCTCCATTTCCAGTTACTTTGCTTCATTGCCTCCGTTTCGGCGGCCAAATTGGGCTACAATTACCAAGCTGCTGCCGGAGACCGTCGCTTTGCGGGACTCATCGATGCCGAGGCCACTGGATTTAGTTCCACATCCACTGGACAGCAGCAGCAGCAAGTGGTGCAGCAGGACTCGGAGCAGCAGCAGCAGCAAAGGGTTCCCGCGGCGGCGGATGAGTTTAGCAAGGAGTTCTTCACATATGCCGCCCCCGAGGAGGAATTCGCGGATCACGAGGCCACGGAGCACATCGCCAGCATGCTGAAGCGCAATCTGCGCGTGCTGTTCATCAAGTCGCCGGAACACCAGGGTCTCACCAACGCTGCCCTACAGTTGGCCAAGCAGGCCAGCGAGCAGAGGACTGCCATCTATGTGCTCAGCAAGCAGGCGGATGTGGGCCAGCTGGCCCAGCGGCTGGCGAGCGAGAACCAGGCCCAGAGCCATAAGCCGGAGGTGCACTTTGTCAAGTACCGCACTCCGGAGGACGCGGTGCGGGCTCAGCAGCTCATCCAGCAGCAGTTTGACGCCTTGGGCGGCAGCTCGCGCAGCTCCGACGAGGGCGTGGCACCTGTGCTGGACTTTAGCTCAGCGCCAGTTTCCGCTGCTGGACAGGACCAGAATGAGACACAAAGTCAGGGTCAGGCGGCCCCTCTTAAAAAGTATTTACCTGCTGCATTGCTGCGCAGCAGATAGTTGGTTACGCAGATTACCAAACATGTAACTTAAGTCCTAGTTTTATATGCTTAGAAATACAAAGAATTTATACACAAAAGAAAAATATTTTTTTATTGAACTAAGATGTGCAGTAGGTAATCAAAAGAGAAAAGCTGTATCTTCATGAATCGGCCAATTTTCATTAGTGAAAGTATACGGTTAAAAACTTAAGAAACTACCTTTTTGTATCGTTGAATACATTTAAAATTTAAACACCATTGAAAATGCTTTGAATTCGTCAGGAACTGACATTTTTTGAAGGTAAATGATAAAACTTAACTTGGTGAAAGACTTTTGGCAATAATTCACTTAAGTTTCCTCTTTAGCTCTAAAGAATTGAACAAGGAATGGGAAAAAAGACTGAAATGTCATGGACAGACACTTAACCACAAACAGTGACAGCTTCAACCAGAAACTTTAAAGGCGATTATCTTGCAAATACAATATGCTGCAAGGGGCAGGAACCAGCTGGTTTCCTCCGAGCCACATCCTGGCCACTCAAGGGCACCCACCAGTACCCTTACCCCACCACCCCTCGAAGTAACGTTGCCAGAGGCCAGAAGAATCCTGTTATGTGCCTTACTTTTCCTTGCCCTCCTTTGCTGCGAGGACGACGACTCTGATTTCTATCTCGCATGCTTCTGTCATATTTCATATTTTAAGTACCCTCGGGCAGATGGCAGATGGCAGCCAGCCCCCACACTCATGAATAATTTAATAATATAATAATCATTTCGAGTATTGAAAACAATTTACAGTTTCCCATGCTAATGGGCCCCAGGGTCAAGGATTGATAAAAAATAATATATGTGCTGTCGTTTAGGCTAATTAGGGGGCCGAGCAGAGACTGGCAGGTGAAGTAGGTAAAATGTACATGGGCCAGACTTGAATTTTAAATGCGTGCCTATTTATAGCCAAGACGTTCTCCATTCTCTTGGTTTCCCTTACACAAAATCCCAAGGGGGGACCAGCTCCTCTTACACAAAACGATGCCCACATCCTCGGGTTTCTGCCTCCGTTTACTTAGACGGATTCAATAACAATTGCCGTGGGTATGGCATTAGCTATGTATGCGGTGGCGTAATTTCAAAGAAACGCGATATAAAAGCACACAAAAAGGAAGCGAAGTGCCCTTAGAAATAAAATGTACGGGATATAAAATGAAGTGCCGACAAATTGTCTGCAATTTAGCCCGGTCGAACGTCTGTGTTGTCTATACCGGATTAAAGCGTAATTCTTATTCAATTAATAGAAATTACTACTGCAGGATGGTCAGCGGAACGGCCATAACTTTCACCATTTCACCATTTCACCATCCAATGGGAAACAGAAACAAAGAGGTGGAGAGAAATAGAGAAGAATTTTCGTTTCTGCTTGCTTTTGCAATTTAATTAAACAAACAGTTGGCGTTGCGGTTTAGGACAGCAGCAGCAGCAGCAGTAACAGCAGTATTGGCCATGGGGAAATGTAATTTGCAGGGACGACAACAACTACAACGGAGAGCTGCAAAAATTGCCAAGTGCCGACGTGTTGCCGACAGCTCTAATCCTTTGTGAAAAATTGTTATCGTTTTGGGCGCTCGGAGGGGTCTTTGCCTCTAAATTTAATTGTCCAGGGTTGGGGTTCCCTTTGCGCCTGGCGGTGTTGCATATCGATTATTTTTAATTGCTCTTTGACATACCGCCAGCAGTCCCCTTTGGGGACAACTAAACATGTAATTTGTTCGCCATGTGGGAGGGGCTTTTGAGCGCCTCGAAGGGGCCAAAACCCGTTCAAAGAGTGGCATTTAAGCCGTATTAAAGCCAACAAAGACAACCGGCATTCGTGCGTGCGAAGCCGTTGTCTTCTACTTCTGCTTATGTCGTTAATGTGGCGAAATCCTTCCCTGCTCCATCTACAAAAAACAAGGCGAAATGAAAAGCGATTCGAAGCGGAAAAGAAACCAAAAATCGGCAGGTGCCCACATCATTCATTTCGGCCAGCGGAAAAGTCATGAAAAACTCCCATAAAACTTGAAGTGCTCGTAAAGCGGCCATAAATTGCGGGGAACGTTAAAATAGTGTTGCCTACTTTTGGTCGGCGTGAATGATTTGATGACGCGGCATACGTGAGGTCCTGCAGTTGACAGTGTGTGTGTGTGTGTGTCTGCGTATGAGCCTGTGTGTGTCACATAGCAGCCAATTAATCCGGCTGAAAAGAAAGAAAAGAAACGTCGAAGGCGTCCAAAAGAAGCGTGGCCAAAAGCCGCAGCTGAGCGCTGATGCCGGTGTTTGGGAAAAGCAACCAACGAAAACACTGTGCACGTTAAAGAAAGTTTTGGACTCATATCTACCATGGATGTCTATTAAATTGTGGATTTCTATTTTATTAAAGTTTTTTAAAAGTTAACTTAATCTTAAAGCCTTTGTTTTAGTCGTACCCCTGACCAGCTATGAGTATATTTTAACGATATGCTTCCCCTGAAATTGAGCGGACAGTCAAAACATATAATATTATTAAATAAATATTTCTAAATATTTCTCTCTGTATGTTTGGTAGGAAATGTGTGGGGAGGAAATGGCCTTTGGGTTGCGTTACTTCTGGCCAGGTATCCAGGCAGAAACAGGAGCCTGCTGTGCGTATCATTATCCCCTTTGTTTTCGACTAAGCAAATTGCTTGTGAAAGGGGATTTCTGTTTCCGTGCTCCACTATTTGCTCCCTGATTGCCGACATGACAGTCGGCGACGAGACAATTAGCTTTTCCTGGGAATCGATTTCTTAATGCCTTAATTCGAGAACACAGAAACCAACCCACCCATGGATTATTCACAAGTGCGGTGGCGAGGCAAGAGGAGATCACAATCGCTATCGCATTATCGTTGACAATAGATACAGATTGGCCGCCAAGTCAATCATAAATCGCGCCCCGCTGTGGGTGTGGTATGTGGTTGTGTGTGTTTGCGCAGGAGTGTGGCATTATGCCGTTTGAGTTCGAGTTTGGCCTAATTTGCTTGCCAACCACTTGACTGCCGGCAATCGACAAGTCCCGAAACTCAATTGAACCGCAATTTCCAAATCGCACCCTAATATACGTAATAAAAGGGGGCTTCTCCCAGCCCACATGCCGCAATGCAAATGGGAGTGCCTGCATGGGGTCGGAAGGGGGAGTGGCTTTACCCGCTTTGCCCACCCCAAGGCCGTACTCAGCCGCAGACAGCGCCCAACCGAAAGGAAGCACAAAACGGAAATGAAACTTATTAAAAGATTTGGATCTAATCGATTTTCGTCCTTTCACGCCAAAATGAACTTTGCCGTTGCTCGACTGGCTTCTCGCTCTTCGCCCACAGTTTTCACCCATTAAAGTGGAGCCTCTGTCCTCCAAACCCCAAAGGCTCCCCAAGCCCCCGCATCCAAACCCCTTGTCGTTGACCAGCCATAAATTTAATTGAAAACCAAACTGTTCGAGCTGTCTGTGACAGAGTATCTGCAACTGCACGCAAGGACACATGTGTATCTGTGTTTACTCAGGCACTCGCTTGTGTGCGAGTGCGAGTGTGTATGTGTGCTAGTGACTTTTACTAAATTTGATTTGGCAGTCCTGCTGAAATTTAACTGCAACTCTGTGGAGCGGACGTGCCAGCAGCAGAACGAGCACCTCGGCACACGCGAGACAAATGCGATTTAAAGTAATTTGAATATGGAATGGATTGTGTGCACTTATCGACACACTTTCACATTCGTTCTCCCAGCCACTTTGAAGATCGACATTTGCACACACAGGGGGAAAATATGACTTTTACATTTTAATGGCAATTTGAATTTATATATAATATATATGAAGATATGTAAAGATTTTTGGCTTTTTCAGCAGACCAAGTCGCATTGAACAAATGTTTTTCCTTGAAAAAAGTCTACATAAACTGAATATATATACAGATTCGTTGATAAGAAGGTGATTATTTTTCTTCTGTGTGCATGGCAGCCCAGTGGAGATGCACGTTTGGCCAAATGGCAGGGTTAAACATCTCCGCCAAGCCAAGCGGAGAGCATCAATTGTCTATCTGACCACGGTGAACTGAACTGGGGGCCAAATGGTCGGAGCATCGAAAGGCCAACCTGACAGCAGCTCCTCCCTTATCCACTTCCCCTCCAGCCCCCTTAAGCTGCAAATCGATGTAACGCTGCGTTATTGAAATCGCCCAAGCAGCAAAAGTGTTTGAGTGCACTCAAGCGAACACCTGCACTCACCAGCACATTCACATTCGCATTTACACCCACGCACACCTGAGGAGCACGTGCACGTGCGAGCGTTACTCAACCGAGAGGCAGAAATAACCGTGTAGTTAGCGGCGATTGCATTTTTATTTGCATTAGCATACCTAGCCGGGCAGTTAATTAACACGCGCAGCTCCTGCAAAAAGTCAACGCATTTGCATTTAACAAAACAACGGTCAAGAGGCAGGTGAAATTCAAGTGGCAGTCATTGAATGGTAAATTAAGTGCCAATCAGCCTGGAAAGCGTTTTTATGTGAGCCACTCGCGTTTTCCTCACTCTTGCATTAATTTTTAACGGATTTTATTAACTTGTTGCTACCACCAGGCTGAGAACACTCGTAATTTGAAAATCACTCGTTTTAATGGTAGTCAGTGTGCAATCGAAATCGGATTCGTGAACATAATTAAGGATAAATGGACAACGAGCTGCGGCGTTTTCCCAATTATTTATTGCTGGCATCGACAGAAACCATAAACGTGGTCAAAAAGAAAGGTTTCTGCGAAATGCAGAAATTGAAAAATCAGGCTTGCTCCGATTTAATTGAATTCGTTACTCAATTTTATTAATTTCAGGAAAAAATAAAAATTCCGAAAAGGATTTTGCGCTTGTTCTGTGTTAACACTTTAATAAAACCGAATGTGGCCAAAAAATACGAATAAAAGTCAAAAATTCTATGAAGGTTAAGGTAATTTTAGGGGAAAAAATAGGGTTATATTCATTCTAGTCTTCAGTTTAATTTACCTGGGCAAATATACAAGGAAAACCTTCTCCTCCTAGCCTATTACATGTTGTAAGTCGTCTAGTGTAATCCAGTTAGCAACTCCTTTCACACAAGACCCGCAATTAACAAGTGTTACGTATACGCCCCATCTGACAAGAGTGCGATTGAATCGATTCATGGATTCAAAGAGTAGACAAGCGCCTGTCTATTATATAGAGTGGGGCGTCGAGGCCGACAATTTGCATACATTAGTATATACCATGTACCACATGTGAGTTTGTGTGTAAGCGTCGGTCGTGTGTCGCGTTAGGATTCCCGGTAAGTCGCATTAACGTCATTCAAGATGCGCGTCTAAGCCGCCATCGCACACCATGCACGATTGCATACGCTGCTCACACTTGAGCAGCGAATTGTTGCTGATTTTGGGTCCTGCCATCTGCACAAATGGCATACTATACAATACGCGAGCGATGGCTTTGCCAATGTCGCCGTCATTTGGCCGTGTTGAACACGTTTTCAACACATGTTCCGCACATCGCACATAGCACATCGCTCGTCTGCGAGTATGACTGGGGGCTGCAGCGGAAGTCTGTTTGTAAAGCTGAATCTGGAGCTGAAAGCCATTGGGGCGCTGCAAGAGCAGACAAAACCAGAAGCCAACCTCTGGTGGTTGGTGTACATTTATTTTGTGTTCCCAGCCCCAGTGGCAGGTTTTTCCTCCTCTTTTTTGCTGTGCAACTTCTGCTTTGTTCGATTTCAATTACTACAAATGATTTCTCCATGTGTTCGTTCGCTCTCTCGGTTTCTCTTCCTCGGTGGTCGTGGCTCAAAGCCTTCATAGTTCGCTGGAAGCCTCGGGCTGCCCATATCCTGCAGCACTTGATTTTCATTGACTTTGCACCTGTGCGTTTTTTTGTTGCCTTTTTTCAATTGCTTTAGCTTGCTTCACTTGCCACCGAAGGCTAATACCTTCCCTTCAATTTGGGCTGCACGGCCAGCCGAAGCTTAATAAATTACCTGGAAGCAACTTGTTTACTTTCAAGTTGAAAATCACAAACTTTTGTCCCTTTGGCCATTAAGTTAAATTGTGTGGGTGGGTGTAACGGTGTGTATCTGCGAGAGCCATCAAAAGTTGCCCCAGTAGCCCTTGTCACCCGCTGGCCCCCGCTTTTTAATTATGTATCACTGTACCACATACTTGTGTATGTATAGTACAGCCAGGTCCATGTCCATGTGTCCACGTCCGCAGGACCCACACAATGTCAAAGTGGCCTGTCAACAGCCGTTGACCAGTCGCCCGAGCAATCGAGCGGCCATCGGTAGAAAGTTTTGATGAGGGTTGTCATCATCAGCGTCAAACAAATGAAAACATATGTAGCGGCAACGGCAGCGGCAGAGCAGCATCATCATCATCATCATCAGCACCAGTGGCCACTGGTCACTGGTCAGGGAGAGCGTCTATATTAATATCAAATGAACTGTGAGCACAATGATGGGCTTGGCCTGTGTACTGCGAATGTGGGTCGGTTTTGGCAGCAAAACGTGCGAGACAAAACTTCATTGTGACAGTTGACACACACAACAACAATGAAAGCTAATAAGATTTTACAAGAATGAACCCATCATCCAAACGGTCGCAAAATCAACAAGCTAATGTCGAACGAAGTATCATGAGCATGGCTTTATTACGCTATGTGACTTAATTTATGTGGCCAGCTTTGGGAAACTTTTGGCAGATGGCAAGGCTTATAAATTAAATGGGAAAAGTTTATCTAGATTGATTTCCTATTCCCACAATAACGAAGTACTTTCCAGTGCACGTGTGTACGTGTCCAATCAATAAATTGATTCAAAAATTAATTAGAAAAAATTATAAGTGCTGTTTCAACCTCGGCTATTCCCCAGTGATATAAGTATTGTCACGCATAGCAAAAAAAAAAGGACTTCTAGTTGAATTTGAATGTATGAATCAACTCCCAGTCGCAATTGAGTTCAATTGCTGAGTGTGTTAAGCGACTCCCTCTTGCTCCTTCGCTGCTGTGTAAAAATAATTGCGGCTGGCTGCTCAATTTACAGCAGCAGAGTGGTGCCTCCACCACCACCACCACCTTGCACCACATTCCCCCCGAGGAGCGATGTTCGTGCCCTGCCGTTTGTTTAGTGCACATAAATAAAGCAAACACTCGGACAACTCGCATCGAGTTCACGCACACTCGCAGTCGGGAGTGATGTAATCAAGGACTATCGCATAGAGCACTCGACGATTGCAGAGCCGACCATCAATCAGTGGCGAACCGGAAGGGGTTTCAGAAGCTTAAACCCCCTTGAAATTTGGAAACTAAAATCATTTTAGCGCCTTGAAAATGTTGTTTAACTGAGTTATAACTTTCTAAATGTAAGATACATTTAAAAAAACACAATTTTTAGATAAGCTTTCTAAAAATTAATTTAACTAGTTGTGAGTGCGAGTGAGTGATCTTCTTAAATTTATATATTTTCATATGAACTATAATTAAATAATTAATTTTAACAACGATTTGAGCAGTTCAAAATGAATTTTTTGTAGGTATATTTATGATAAAAATTGGTTGGCTACATAATTTAAAACAAACTGCCTCGCTCTATTAGTATTGTAAACATCAAGTAACAAAAAGTATAGTAATATATATAGGCAGGGAAACCTTTTTAAGTAATCAACAGAAATATATAAAATGTTCTTGATTAAAGTAACCACGCTCGAGGGCTTTTAACACAACATTTTCTACCTTTGCCCCTGTTACATATCTGAAAACCATCGACGAGGCACTGCAGCCCCTGGCAGTCCATTCAGCCGGGCTCATTCAACTGGTGTGCATTCACCGACACCCAGTGCTCGATGTAATGCACCTTCGCCATGAAGCCAGCCCCTGCACCCGGATGTGTGTAACTTCATTACCCGGGGGCTGTTACGCAGCGGTTAAATTGCTCGTGAAGTTGCCGGCCATCGCCCAACGACCGTCGCCCATCGCCCATCGCCCATCGACCAGCAGGGCATATCTTCGGACCTGAATCTTTGACTCAATTACCGGGCATGGGGCAAGTTGTTGATTTTGTCAGCTGCAGTTGACTTCCCTGGCCCATTAATGCATATGAATTTATTCAAATCAGAGCACGGGCAGAAGGACGGACTCAAGGCCCGACCAGAGGTATTTGTTGTGGCCCTGGCGGCGCCCAACTATTTTACATTTAGAACAGCCCCAAGTTGGGAGGGCATTCCTGGGTAGACGGAGCCGATGTGTAAGCCACAGCAGGAGCCAAATCCAGGAGCCCGGCCCCAAATACATGGGCATCCAGTGGGCCGACTGGGTGCGTTTACGTGTTCGGGTCTGTGTATTTAGCCGCTTTGCTTTGTTCACATGTTTTCACTTTGTGCTTAATTTGCATTTAAATGGTTTTTGCACTTAGGCTATTTCCCGTGTAAATGAGCTTTGTTGGCTGTTGTTCAGCAGCCGAAAAGGCAACGCAAAAAACATAGTTAAGGTCGAGCTTTTGTTTGGCGCCGGCTGAACTTGCATTTTGGGCAGGACGAGTGTCTCACCAAGCCATCTCCACTGAAAGGCATTCGGCGGTGTAGAGTTCCTGTGGCTGAGTCCTGACAATTGCCTGGGGGCATGGCCAGTCTAATTTTTCCTTTTATAGGGGCACATTTCCTTATGACCTCAAGCACTCCAAAATTTCTTATTCCGCGTTTAATATTTGCTAACTTACACTTAGCAATTTGAACAATCACAGTTTTCCTAAATGAGAACGTTGAATGTATTTCACTTGTTGACATTGATTGCATGAGTTTTTGTTATTAAAATTAGTTGAGTTTTAATTGCACGAAAAGCAAAATGTACGCAACCATCAAAATGTTATCCACATTGGACATTTGCATGGGCAAATATGGCCTGGCTGTTTGCATTTATTCCACTTTTCATGCAAACTGAAACTTGTATTTGTTTAGTTTTTACATGCCGCTGACGAAATGCTACATGACCGATAAAATCTCTTTGGTTGGCCATGAAAGGGGAGTCCTGATATAGGGGTATTGGTAAATGGCCAGAAGTAACCATTAGCGAGGGCAGGGAAAATAATTTCACAAATTAGCGACTACCAAGCGTTTTATGTCTTGATACCTCAGACTAGATATGCCAGCCCCCACAAGCAAACAAGCGTATGACCCATGGCCGCGTTCCAATTTAGCGCAATGTCAACCTTTGTGTTGTGGTCACTAATGATGACAGGCTGGCAGTCAAAGCCCAAGTCCAAACACACACAGAAAACAGGACAACAGGACACCAAACTGCAGACCTTGTCGTCGGAGCTGTGACAATGATGTGGCCCTGTCACAAGCTCCAGAATGGCGCACAATGGCGGAAAAACAAAAACAAAAACAAACACAAACTGATTTGATTGTTTGTAATTAAAAGTGAACGGACGTGGGGAAAATTAAACCACCATGCGCTGGATACGCGGACAGGCCCTGATCCTCGGACCCGTACATACATAAAACTTTATGGCCATGTGCCATGCCATGACGGTGCTCCTCTCACCGTCGTTAATTTAAAAAGTAGAAACCCCATAAAACGCAAGAAGGCCACCAAATGAAGAGATGGGAATGGAGATCCTGTGTGTGTATGTGTGGACGTCTTAAATGGTTAATTAGCTTGAATAATTCTGTGTTCATTTGTTCCATCAAAACTTAAATGCCACTCGGAGTGTCTGCAGCCAGTGACAGTTCCTCAGCCAAGGGCTTTTAGTTCTGTGTTCGGAATCGGAATAGGACAGGCTACCTGTCAACATGGATATTAGTGGGAATGAGTAATGCGCTGTCAGGGCCACAAGCGGCGGAAGGTGTTGCATGAATTAGAGCGACTTTGCCAATGCGGCAAGATTGGGGTGGGTTCCGCTCTATTCTACGAATTAAGGTTAAGTGTTAGTGAACCACAAATAACAATATTGTTGTCAAGAATAAGTTATTGTAAAATGCAAAGGGATTGTCTTATTATATCTACGGAAATGAAATCGAAATGAAATAATAAACACCAAATTTTAGGAAAATGTTTCTTTATTAAACAAAAAATAAAATCGGTTGAGTTTAAATGTACTATAAAAAAATTTCGTCAGCTGAGTATGTTTGTGTGTTGATTTGCTTTTAAATAAATTTAATAAGGTTCAACATTTTAGCTAAACTAAAAATATAAGTTTTCGATAAAAATGAAAACATTTAGTACTGTGTTATAACAACAACACAATAAATTAGTACAAATTTAATTAGAGACATCAACTAAGTTATGAATACATTATGAATACATAGCTTAATAGGTGATTTAAGTATGTCCCCTAACGAAATCAATAGCTGAGCTCTTTAATTGTCTGTTTACGATATAATTTGATAGTTGAAACTAAAACACAAATTGTTTTTTCAGAAACCAATTACAGACAATTGGCTGGATAATTAAAAGAAACAAGGCCAGCGGGCGGACGTGCCGTCAGCAGAATTGCCCACGACTGGGCCGCACTTAATGCATTTAAAGTGACTGCTTTGGCCGCCCGCAAACAAAGTGGCAGCAATATCCTGGCAGCCTGTTGATTCAGGCGCTCCGCAGGACTCGAGGATGCCTGGAACTGTTGCCGTGGCGCAACAACTGGTCGGATAAGTGAGCGCAAAAGCTCCGAGAGCTTTCGCTCTCTCTCGGCCGAGGAAGGTGGCTGGAACTGGAACGGCTCGACTCCCACATGGGGAGGTGTGGGTGTATCCTTAGAGCCACTGAGCCGACCTTCCAGGCTGCCAGTGCGTGTCGCCTGCCACTTCAGTCTAGGATAAACGCTTGCGACGAGCACAACAAGTGCGCGCATGCAACCAGCCCCGGAGCCAGTGGTTTTTAGTGAAAGCCAGAGCTGCCTCAGCCTCAGCCCCCAAGCCTGCTGTGTAGTGTAGTGTGCCCGAGTGAAAGTGAGTGACAGTGACAGTGAGAGTGAAAAGTGTAGCCCCAGGCTGGGCAGGACACCTGCCGGCGAGGCCCTTGCTCTGCGAGTGCGCGCGATTCGCAGGAGTTAATTAGCTGCGCGCGTTCAATCAAACATGTAACTCCCATCCCACTCCCATTCGACTGCTATATCTGCTGCGATCGATAAGTGTTTAGGTCTTGGTGGTGGTGCCAAAGTAGAACCCCCAATTCCCACTGCAAGCCACCGATAAATATTGTAATTTATTTTTGTGAAGATAATCAGATCGCTCAAGTGCTGTAATTTTGGATTTCAATCTACGGCTGAAGCAGGCTAAGAATTCCCATCGGCCACTGCAGCTGGAACAACCTCAAACGGAAATATGAATAGGTTTTGGATAATCGCTTTACTTTTAGGATTACAACAAACAAAGTCAATAAGTAAGTACGCTTCCAGTGAACTTCATGTTTGCTCAGTCTATTTCTGATGACTTTTTTGATTGCTTTTTTGATTACTTGATTTTGTGTACATCCAAAAAAAAAAACATTGGTCAAATTGAAGGAGCGTAGTTCAACGAAGTGCCGAACCCTCACAAAATTTGAGTTTGACCAATCTCTACAAAAGCTTATTTTGAAAATTCAGGGAGAATATGTATGTCTTTTTTTTATAGTTCCAAGTAGGAAATTTTAGCTTGATATTTGTATCCATTTTTAAGGAGTTTTAGTGTTGTTGAGTTTCATTTTATTGTTAACTTTTACAAATCAGAATGTTATTGTTTTATAGAAAGAGATGTTTGACAAAACATTTCTTTAGTGTATGACTGAGTGACCCTTTTTAAGTAATCCCAGTACACCAAGGTAACTTTATTTTTAGGCAGTGATGAAGGCAAAACAATAACAAAGTTTACGGCCAGTTTGTGAAGCTCAAGCTAACCCAACAATTTATTTATAAATTTTGCCCTTCAACCCTTGTATGCATATGCAAAATGCTGGACGGAAGTCTCCTCCTGGCTAATTGCAAATGGCGCGCAGGCTGCTGGACTTTACTGGATGAAACTTCTTGGCCAACCGAAAAAGCCGAATGTCACGCACGTTCTCAGCACCTGCCACCTTTACCTTTGGCTGCTGGCTTTTCCATAAGACTCATGAATAATTCATTGGGCACGCTTCGATTATTTACTTCATAAACATTCCGCTACGGTCCGGTCAGGACTCTCTGGTCCTTTATACTTATGGTGGGTGGGTCAGTTTGGGGTGGCTGGGAATTTGCAGGTGGGGTGGGCGATGTCCAGCAGTTTGCAGGTTGTGCATGCTTTTAATTTTAATAAATTGCAAATTGCTGGCTTATCAGCAGCGTGGAAATTGCAACGTGCACTGCTCGCTGACGAGTTTAATGAATTGCAAATGTCGCTGCTAATGGGAAGTGCCTTTGGCAATTGATTTGATTAACGAACCAATAAGCGGGCAAAGTAAGCCACAAAATTAAATTTGATTACAGCTCCATTTTGGGCGAGGCGAAAGTTAATCAAAATCCCAATGAGCAGCTCGTAAAACACGGAGCTGTTCAAGGCTCCTCGGCTGTATCTATTACACGTTGTCGCTGGCAACGTAATTGCTTAAAAATTAATACGCCAAGGAGCCAAAGAGTCGGAGGAGGAGCAGGAAAAGGAGCTGAAGCTGGAACCCCAGCGAGGCGGAGATCATACCGTCGTAAAGCACGTTTTTGCCATTTACCCGGACCAAGTCCTCGAGGCAGCGTCATATAAAATGCGCCGATGCCACAGTGAAATCAATTTCAAGTCATTAAACGAAATGAATCTTTATGGAGCGGAGACTGAGCTCCGCCCGCAGAGATTAGCAGCTGGCTGGGATGTGTGGGCTCTTAGCAATTTAAACACGTGGCCTGGTCGGGAAAGTGTAATCGAAACTGCTCTCCGACACTTGATGCGATTATTATTGATTTTCTGTGCTGAAATTGTTGTGATTGAAATATTTATGTGGGCGGTGGTTAAGTTTAATGGCGGAGCAAAGTGGAGTTTATTAGGCAGTCGCTCAATGGACGACCTAATTGAGTCCGCCCGCACTTATTTACAGAGGCAACAAAAGGCGAACGTGACGGGCATACTGGCGCCCAAAGGATTAGTTCCCGGCAGCCATGTGTTTACCCAGCTCTTGAAGGTGGATTTAATTTTGAAATTAAAGCAAAACATAAATCAATTTGACTAACTAAACAGCACACCAGCACACTTACATTTGAATAAATATTGTGGCAGGCCACTTGAGCGACAGGGCCACGACAAGAGCGAACAGTAAAAGCCCGAGGCCCTTTCTGGCCTTCGCGTCGTATACTTAATGTGGCCACATGTCCATACGAATGTAATGATTGCGAGTGCCGACAGCGACTGTGGTTGCTCCAGCGGCAACCAAGGCAAGCATGTGCACTCACTACTCAGTGCTCAGTGCTCGGTGCAACCTCAATGGCAGGGCTGGTCCTGCCCCCGGGCCAACTGAAGATGTAAATGTGGAAAGGAGGAGTGGCAGGAGTGGATGTGTTCAGTGCTCAGTGTACATACATCACATCACTGACGACAGCCGACGACAGACGGGAAAGATGGACGCCCGTAGCCTGCAGCAGACTAACTGACTGCGTGCCTGCTCCTGGCTGCCTTCTGCCTTCTGCCAGGATGCCTGCTGCCAGCCTGTCTACCGTATGACATGTGACGACTTTGACAAAGCCAGCTGCTCCTTCCTTCCTTTCTCCCCGTTGGGTCTGCACTCGTAGACTTGTGCAAAGACGCTTTTGGCATATCTAATGAAAGTTTCGCCGGCTGGCATTGCACTTTAATGGACTCTCCGTCGCTCCACACAAAAATAAAGCCATCAAAAATAGAGAAAACTTGGCCCACCAATCGAAATAAATATTGTAAACGGTCCATAAATTGTTGCTTCGCCACGGGCAAACTTTTTGACCCGCCTGCTGTCGAAGTTAACTTGAGTGGCAGAAATCAGATTATGGCAAATATTATACATGGCAGCCGTAATGTATGCCCCCACACAATTTGCAGGTGCGAGCGGCTCGGCTCGGCTCGGGAGGTGGGCAATTTTGCACAAATTTGGCGCAAAGACAATCAAAAAGTTATAAAACAAGCTTCGGCGAAACAAAAGCAAGGCTCGAGAGTTCCTCAAGAGTCGAACAGCCGCAGGCGGAATTGTGGATGCTGAATCTGGATGCTGGATAGGTGTCTCTGAGGCGTGTGTGTATCGGGCTGTAAAAACTTTGGCCAACTTTCGCTTATTCCATTGTTTTTCGGGCCCCGTCTGCCTTGCCAGGCATTGCGCATACGCCGCGTGGTCCTATTATCAGCCGCATCAGCGGCGCCGTAAAGTAAATGCAAAGTGTGCAAAGTCTATAAACGAGCGTCAAACTTAAAAGCCCCAAGGTGGCGTCGCCTCGCCTCGCCAAGGACGACAAGGACTTAAGCTTGTTTTTGGCCCGCCCGAAGGAGCAGACAAACACAGGAAACACAGAGAAATAGAAAGACAGAAGGAGAAGGATGGAATGGAAGCCAGGTTTATCGGTGGGCAATACACTCCTCTGGCCTTTCAAAAAGTTGCTCACACAACAAATTGTCACAAAGACACAAGACACAGCAGCTAGAACAAGGAAAAGGAATTTTATATATTTCAGCGTTTTCTATTATTTGTATTATTTATGGTGCTCCTGGCAATGTCGTTAAACGGAGACCCATTAAGAGGCCTCCTGTAAATACCTCCCATACATACGTGTGTGGGCGACAGCTGCTCCAAAGGGGGCAAAACAACAAAAAAAAACGGATCACGGCAAGCAAATAAAACAGAAAGCTTCCGCAAAACAATTATGCCTAAGTGTAGGATCTAAAATATTTATGAAGCCTGCTTCTGCTTCTGCTCCTGCTCCTCAAGAAGCCAGAACGAAAGCCGATTGTCAGCTATTTTTGGCTGTAAAATTTCACAGATAAACGTCAAAGCGGATGAAGGGACTTGGAAAAACTATTAAGATGTCAGCAAATAATTACGCATGAAAGCAGCTGCATAAATCTGGTCGCCTCCTATTGCCAAATCCGCCACTAAAACGAACTGAGCTGGAAACTGCGATGCCATCGAGGCGGGGGGCTGGGAATGGCCATAATGCGACACTCGGAGCCAACAGCTCGGAGACAGGCAGGCACTTTATCAAAAGGGATTTGCCAACTGCCCCGGGAACAGTGGGCGGAGATGGGGTCTGCATTTGCCTTCCACTTGGTCCGGGGTTCTGACAGTTGTGTAATAACAATGACCGCAAAAAAAGCGAAATCGATTTGCCATTTTTCACCAAATTTATGAGTCCGCTCTCTTCCATTTAAGGCAAAACTGATGACATTTATATATTATGGCCACCCAGCAGCCGAGCTTGATCATTAACGAGCCCTAATAGGGCCGCTCGCAGCAGGAAACCACTGCAGCATAAATCTCGGCAAACCCCAATCAGGGACTCGACCCGAAATAAATATAAAGAAAATCCATAAATTGGGCAGCCACACGCAAGGAAAAGTAGCTGAACAAAAAATCGACACTAAAATCGAAATGTAAATTGGCCAACTCTGGCCCGTTCAGTGACAACAAACAGAACTTGAGTTTGGGCTCAGTGATGCGTTAATTATTCGGGTCCAGAATCACATGCCAAGAGCCACAAAGTGCTGGCCGCATTCATCATTATCCACAGTTTGATTTTCGCCACAAAGTTTTGGCCCGCAAAACTTTTGACAAAGGTCGAGAGCAGTTTAAGGCAGAGTCAAAGTCAAATGCCACCGGCAATTCCTGCAATATAAATGAATGATCCTGGCCGGTTCTGGGTTCGCTTCTGAGGTTTTAAGGGATTTGGGCGGAAGGCAGACGGAATCAAAGACCAAAGTGATGGCGCATAAATTTCTGGGCCGGGATCCGAAAGAGCTTAGGCCATAAGCGAGGCGTGTGGTCAAGCAAAACAAATGACAGCAAAACGCATAAATTGAACCTGTCCCAGGCCATATTCTCCATTCCATTCAAAAACTCTGAAGTACAGCCACGCAGTTATGGCCAGAGTTCAATCCGCAGTCATTAGGCATCGGGTTATGGCCAGCCCCATTTGTTAGCTGGAAAATCAGTGACTCTGGGGCACACAAAACACAGATTCGAAGCTCCTTCAGCTGAAATTTAATCACTGCCAAAACCCAGGACAATTTAAAGTCAGCCTTGTATTTTGTTTTATTTTATTGCCGCGACAGACGGCCGTTGACAAAGCCGCATGGTGCACATCAAAACGATTCGGTGCTAGCAGGCAAAATTAATTAAAAAAGCCAGTGTCTCTCCTATCTGTTGTTATGCCCCTTCAACTAAATAAAAACATGTCTAGGCACTAAAAAGTTTATTATTGTAAGCCCGAGTGAAAAAGAACTCGCATTAAATGCCCAAAAAAAGGAATAACTCGGCGGAAGAGTGGAGCAGGCTGAATGGAAAATTAAACAGAGCCGGAAATGTCACACATACTCGTACAAGCCGCACCCACGGAGATACCGGGAAAAGCGTGGGAGGAGGAGTCAGAGGAGGAGGAAAAGCAGGGAACAAGAACAAACAAACAATAACGATGGCAAATGCCTGGAAAAAGGGCTAGCAAAGTTGGCCGACTGGTGGGTGGGAGTGGTGGAAAATGTGTGTGAGCACGGGCGGGGAAAATGGAAGTGAACTACACATTTTTATTATGCAAAGGGGGCGAAAATGAAAGGCAAATGTTTTGTTTTTCATCCCACACCCCCTGTGTGTGTATGTAATTTTATTTTAGTGCAGCTCTGCGTGTGTGTTCACTTGAAAGTATTGTTAACGGAACGCATAAAGCGGGCCAACGAGTGGGTGGAAAAGGGGGAGGGAGGGACGGAGAGCCTTGTACGAGTGGGACGCCCCAAAGTAGGCAATAAAACACTAGCTAAAATCTAGGCACGCGCTCAAACGCATGACAAACAATACGGAAAAGCGAGAAAAATGGGGAAAAACGAGTGGGGTCGAACTTCTGATTTTTTATGAACACCAGAAATGAGACAAATAAAGTGTGATTACTGCAAATTGAGTGGGTGAGTGAGAGAGCGGCCAAACAATGTGACGAAGTGTGAAAAGTCGGATAGTAATTTGTACATTTAACCAGCCGAAAGAGCAACATAAATCAAAGCAAAGCGATAATCGCCTCATGCACTTTATCTGAGTCTTCGAAGGGATTTTCAAATCATTTCCACTTAAAACCTAAGCAGCTCAGCACACGTATCTGGTAAGTCACACTGCCTTTTCCTGGTAAATCCAAAGCTTCATTGCAAATCTAAATGCAGCCCTAAGCAACCAGTCTGTGCAGATTGTTTATCCAGATCCCGACGGCAGCTGCTTAATTAATTGGACCAACTCTTGGTGTGCTGGCAATGTTTTGATGTGTGAACGAGCAAAAACACTGAACTACAAAAAACACAATTTGTTGCATACATGTTTGTACTTTGCTCGTAACAAAGGAATATATCTGACTTCAGACAAGTTAAATTAGTAACAGGCTTTTGTGTTATTTAAGATTGATGGAAACAATAACTTTTCGACTGTGCAATTTTGTTTAATTTAATTTAAGCTTGTTAACAAAGATAGTAGAACACAAATATTATTTACCATACAGACTGTTATTGCACAAAATACAAAATTTAATTAAATGACAAATCCAATCAATACAATTATTGAAAGTGCTTTGAATTTGAAATTTGTCAAGAAAGCCAAACTAAGTCTCAACCTAGCCTACATAAACTGTCATGAGAAATTCAAAATCACTGTAGCATAGTGTAATTTACCCAACCCTGAGACCGTGTTGATTGTAATGATATTGCTTAGGTCGAGAGAATTTAATGCCTGCAGTTAATATGCGGCAGGTGACTCAGCTTTCTAGGTCCTAATGAGCGCCTTTGCCGTTGATGAAGAGAAGGATGAATATGCGTTAAATTGAATTAATAATGCTAATGGGTGGTGCTTATGAATATGCGTTATCGTGCCTCCTTGACTTGTGACTGGGCTCACTGGGCTCACTTGTCGGATGCGTAATGTGTGGGCGTCTCAGCGCCTTATTAATTGCCACACATTTGCGACATTTAAGCATATGAAACAAAGTAAAGCCGAGCATTTTCCGCTCCGCTGGCAGGCCATTTAAAATTCCACACCAAGCAGCCGGCAAAAGCCCGAATAAACGTTGTGGATAAGGCTAAGCTGCTTATTATTCAACAAGCTGCATGGCTCGCCGCCCGCCAGAAATGGCTAGAATGGCAATCACGGCTCCACTCAATAATTGTGTATTATGTAAGGGAGAGCAAGGCACAAAGCCAAATACGCGTCAATTGGCAGCCACATGCGCACTCAAGTGAACGCAATCCTTAAGGAATTACCAGCTGAATTATGGGACAGCAACAATGGGATGCTTGGTAGTAATGGGAAATGAAAGTGCAGGCAGCCAGCGCCAAAAATTAAATACATAAATAAATAACTTTGAAATGCGTGCAAATTAACAGCAGGACTCGTGAAGGACTGCAAATGGGGTTTGGCAACCGTAACATTTTTCCACTTTCCAGCCCAAAGGCCAAAGTCCAAAAGCAGTCAAATATATGCAGCGTTGACTCGAGAAAAGGCGTTTGGGGATAGCTTGCCAAAAACAAAACACAAAAAAAAACAGGACGAAAAAAAGGACAGGCAAAAAGGGAAAAACAAACACATAAGTACACGCCTGAATGGCTGGCACTTCTGTCTTTGTAATTGCGGCCCCAACACTAATGCCTCCTTGGGGCTGGCCAAAATGAAAATGCGTAAATTATTGATTACAATCGCCAGAAATCATGCAGTCCAAACAAAGGGCCTCTACATATAGATTTTATGATGCCCAGACCTGATTGTTACGCCTTTTGTGCGTATAGAAATTTGCTTTTCCTGGCTAAAACAAACCGATTTTCAGGGCAAGAACGAAGAAGGAAATGGCAGGAAGAAGGCATCGCATAATGAAGGCACTTTGTGAGCCGGGCTTGGGCGTTGATTTTTTAATGGCGCCTCGGGCCAACAGCATGAATTGGAATTGGAATTCAGATTGGGATTGGGATTGGGATTGAGATTGGGACAGGGAGTGGAGAAGGAAGTGGAATGCAAACAAAGGCCGGCTAACATTGATTGTGCAAGGACTTTTGTGCGACGCGCATTGTTTCAACAAGTCCTGGCCAAGGTTGACGAGGGTAAGGCTCCTTATAAGCAGCCCGCAAATATGCTGCGCCATATATGTAGGGTCTAACCCTCGACTAATGCGCACTTCCAGCAAGGCAGCCAGCCCGCCAGTCAGCCACCATATCACATGTTCGACGTATCCTGGTGTCCGCTCTTGGCCACAGACATTAGCCAAACAAATAGTCGACGACGCAGACAGCAGGTGCGGCCAAGTGTCAACAGAAATTGGGCCCAAACGAAGCTAACAAAAACGGAAAACGGAAAACAGAAAATAGGAACGAGAATGAGAACGAGAACGAGAAAAAATGGCAAACTGTGGGTCAAGCATAAATGTCAATATCATCAGCAGGCTCGAAAAACGCTGCAGGCCCAGTGACCCCGGCCCCGGGCCCGACACCGGCCGAGTGGCGTCATCCCATCTGCCCCATCTCAGGCTCGTGTCACAGGGCTAATGCCTGTGTAGATTAGAGATTAGTCAACTTCAAAAGGCCTCCGTTGGATATTTCTCGGCCAAACATAATTGTGACGCAGGCTCAAAGTGATGGCGGTCAGGAGCGCCTGGTTCGGACAGCACGTGGCCTCGGCACCCATTAATTGTCCAGGTGTGGGCGTAGGCAGTGCCGCCAGTGCCCCCCAGTTGTCCACATCCACCTGCGGTTCCCAAACATTCGTTGTGGCTCCGAATAAGTTTTATTTTGTGAGTGGGGGAAAATGTTTTTAATTTTGAAAACACCGTACAACAGCTGCGCATGTCACTTCTGCCACGTCGTCACCCGGAAAAATAAATAAATAATTTTCCTCATTTAATTGTTTTGGACGACTAGAATGGAGCTGGACTCGAAATTGAATGCGACTTGGTTATAAACAAATCGGGGGAGCCACCAAAATGTGCGACCCAAAAAATGTCAAATGCAGTCGGGAATTTCTCTCGCTGGGTCTGCAGCTGTCATGAATGATTTAAATGTGTTTGCCAAACCGATTGCGGAATGTTTTTGTGGAATATGAATACATGTAGCCACCGGAAATGAGCAGTACCTCCCTTTTGTTGCCTTTCCCCCGATTAAAATTGCATTTCCAGCCCAAAAGCATATTTAAATTAGGAATACGAAATATGGTTACGCATCCGGCGCATTAGACAAACGAGAAATGATTGAAACTGAAACGTAAATGGTTGGCCCTTTTAATTTGGTTTAGCCTTGTTGCTGTTCCTGTTTCTGTTCTGCATGAATTTGCGGTCTCCCCTGTTGATGTTGTTGTTGTTGTTGTTTTTTGTTGGCCGGCACATTAATAATAAATAATTCCCCTTAAAAGTAATTTAAGCATTTTTATGTGTTTGCCAACGCCGCCGTCGCAGTCGTCGGCGTTTGCTTTTCATTTCTTTAA
Organism: Drosophila oshimai; assembly: GCA_018150695.1. NCBI lineage: Eukaryota > Metazoa > Arthropoda > Insecta > Diptera > Drosophilidae > Drosophila > Drosophila oshimai. The sequence continues at coordinate 1,947,782 of JAECWM010000213.1, read as the reverse complement.
TGGTCTGCATCTTTACGAGGCAGGTTCAGGTCGCGTTTACTGGAGCGGCCACTGTTGGCCATCCTCACACACTTACTGGGCTCAAACACACCCACACCAAGACTTGGTGCACTGTGGGCCATGTCGATTCTTTTTCTAACCAAAACTGTGGCGGTTCAAACAGATTTGTTTTTATAATTAACAAAATAACAAAGTATAATTCGGATATTATTAGTTTTAAGCCTCTTTAAAAATTGTGTGTCACAGGATCTGAACATTTTTTTGGGGCTTCTACTCACAGTTAAGGAATTTAAATTTTAAAGGCTTAAAGTTAAAGGAAAAGTTTTAACCTTTAAAAAAGGAAGCTAGCAGGTTATTGTTTTCAGAGAAACCTCATTTACTTTTTAATATTTCAAGCGTTTTATAAATTAGCTATTCAAAATGAGGTATAAATAATATATCTTCTGAATTCTAGTCCGCTGGCCCACAGTACTTGGGGTGGTGGCGCATGTCTAACACTCGTTATGAGATTCATGGCCTACATGTGTTCGCTTCACGGCCTTGTAAATGGGCAAATGGGCAAAGTGTGGGGTGGCCTGGTATGTACTTTACGTGCTGGGCAGCCCTGTGGGCGTGACTGGGCTGGGCTGGGCTTAGATGTCGGTGTAGTTGTAGTTGTGGTGGTGCAGCCGCCAGCAACAGCAGAGCAGGGTGGTGAGGTGTCCTTGAAGCCATTTTCTTATACGTATAAACGGATTCTGGTCTTTTTTTTTCTTGCTGGCTCGGCTCTTTCATTTTTGTAGTCGCTGCCAGGGCCACCCAGATAAAATTTTCAACCAGGAAGTTGGCTTCCTGTGGCGCTCTGGTTGTGATTCTGGTTCTGGTTCTGGTTCTGACTCTGGCCCTGGCCAGTCCGCAAATTTCTTTCATATTTTGTTTTGGCCATTACATTGGCTACTTTTGTCGGTCATGGTGCATGAGGGCTTGTGTAAGCCGGGGCCTCTGTTTGTGTGTGTGGTGGTGAGAGACGTCGCGTTGGCTATTTTCATTTTCATTTTCTTTTGATTTTGATTCCATTCATGGCGGCATTCGGCTGTGATTTAATTTCAGAAATGTGACTAAAATGTGGGAGTGAAAATTACGGAATAAAATAAAACATGTCCTGTGTGTGGAGGGCAATTCAATTTAAAATCACCCGCTTAAAGCTCTTAAAGTTTGAGTTTACTCCCAGCTGGGACAGCCTTTGATGAACGTCTCCCATTTGTCTCCCAGGGGAGTTGTGCTATTTGAAACTCTCTTCTCTTCACGGTGGGTTTGTTTTAACATGCATGAAGCTAGCTGGTGGGGATCTGGAATTACACACCCCAAACTAGCTCAAGGACCTGCTCGGGCCACAATCGGCCATTTTTCTTGCTCCCTCCAATGTTGCGTGGCCTCCCAAGTTATTTGAATTTCACGCGCGCATACACTGGCAGGGATAAACTGGATTTATATCCGCTAATGCCTGTGATTTGTTCTATAAAATTACTTTATGCCTCGAACATGCCGGCGGACCTTGTCTGCCTTTTATTTCGGCCTTTGTTTTCGCTCCCAACAAGGACTAAGGACGAAGGCCGAAGGACAACCAGTCCTCCCGGACTAAAGCCAGTGCTTACAGTTTCTAAACGAACGCCTCGGCAGCATAACGACTTATGGCCTTATCCTTTTCGTAGCCCAGAGTGGGTAAATGCCGGGTGTTTGCCGTTTTATTGTTTGGCTTATGTTGCTGATAGTATTCGGTTGCCATGGTGTGCGAGTGGGTGTCTTGGCCAGCAAAATGTTAGCTTTGTGCGGTCCACTTTAAAAAAAAAAAAAAAGAAAACATTGTGGACTTTTCCTGCCAGTCACGACCGAATGGCTCCCGGAATTTTGTGTTTCCAATCAAGCGTGCATTTAAATTGGAAGGCCACGTGGCCACAAATCAATTAGAAAATGCCAGGTCCACTATGATAAGTCATGGATCGCTGAAAATTATCGACAGTCATGCCCCGGCTTCAAATCTCATCAGACCGGAGCGGACAAACAGACATAATGAGGACAGGAAATCAGTTTCCAAAAGTATTGGTTGGGGGATAGACGACAGGCAGGATGTCGATGCCGATGCCGACTGGCAGCTGCCTCAGTCTAATGAACTCCATGGAATGTGCCTGCTCCGAGTATTGTCTGCCACTCAGCCATAATGACTCCCAGAAATACGGGCAACCGGGGAGGCTCCAGTAGGCCAACTGACAGCTGGACGGCCAAGACAGCTGACCCCAAGCCAATATTATTGCTTGTCTTTGAAGCAGGCTACACTCAACATAAAAGTAGTACACTATGTCAATTTAAAAAACATTCGATTTAATAAAACTTAAATCATAAATAAATCAAAAAATCTTCTTAACCTTTTTAAAACTTTAATTTTTTTTAATCAAAGCTTATTTATTTGGGGCTAAGGATACATTATTTCAATGCCATTAATTTTTTTATAACGCTCTACAATACTCGGTTGGAAATTCATCCACTCCTCGTTAAAAACGTGGCTTCAAAGGAACAGTATTATTTTCAATTAATTTAACTTTTAATTAATGAACAGTCAAAAATCATTAAAGAATATTTTTTATATCTCGTCACATATTCCCGCTGATATCTTCCGAGCAAATATTGATATGCCAATAAGGTGAGGAGGACGTGCCCACTGTTTATGGTTTTTATTTTATCGTTTTTATTGTTTGAGTCTATTTTAATTATCGGGAAACAATGTTGGGCTCCAACCAATGGGGTTATTTAATTATTGCCGCGTGTCCATGTGATCCCTGCGCAATCAATCATCTGTCCAGTTGAAGCTCTTAAATTATCCACCGGCAAACAATTATTGACTTTAATAGTTGGCCCATTAATCATGGCCCTTGGCAACAGCAACACTATCCGAATCGAATGGAAAACTTCTCAAACTCCTTGGCCTTGGTCCTTGGTCAGTGGTTCTGCGGTCAGCAGTTTAAGTTGAAATACTGGGGATGGGGTAAACATTTATTATGCTTTTGGTCTGCGGTTTGCCGTGTGTATTTCTGAACACCTGTGTGCCAGTTTGTCTAATAAAGGATAAAGGGGGGAATTGAAATGAATATGGAGAACGGAAACCAATAAAGTTGAATCGCCTCGTAGCACTTGAATTTTTATCAACTTCCGAAGTGAGTTTAGGCGATAAATATCAATTTCCAGTGACGAGTAATCTAGTTGTTAAAGTCAAATCGAAGGCCTGGGAGGACCACGCCCCTGCAACAGTTGCCACTTTGGCTTGTCTCGGGACGGAGCGTTGATTAATGTTGATTGATTGATTATTTGCGTTTTTCTGACATGATGCACGCTTTATTGTCGCTCAGCCCGTAGAAAATCATCAATTTCCGCTTGTAAAAGAGCACAGCGCAAACAAAGAAACGCTGCTCGGTTTTTTTTTTCTTTCATTTTTTTTCCGCCATCCATTCAGCCAGCCAGTGAGTGGTGGAAATGTTAAGCCTCCTGCCAACTCGCCTCGCAGCTTGTTGCACAACACAGAGGAGCTTCCCCTCGTTTTTTGCCAAAGTTAGTAATGAATTTTTTTTGCGCAAGTCAACGAAGCATAATTGCGGTTGCTGAGCATCTTGTCAGCGGTCGTGCAGTTCAAATTCGTCTGTGTATATTGGCCAGCTGCCAGGACTGAAAAATGATGGGAAGTATTGCGACATAAATGTCGAAAAAAGCCGACAAGATTGTAAAGCCAAAAGCAGCTCCTGAAAAGTCTCCTCCTGTTGCCCAAAGCCTGTGGTGCTGCTGGTTGCGGTTTCGGCTTGGTATTGTATTTGGGTTTGGGTTTGGGTCTGGTTCTGGCTCTGGCTCTGGGTCTGGGCCAGGATGTCGAGTCTTGGTCCTGCTCTTGGCCAAGCCGGCCGGGGTCATGATTGAATTTTCGCAAATTTCGGCTCGTTAGCGTGCGGCACGAACACGTACGTCATGCTGGGGGCCACGTTAGCAGGCCGACGAAGGTTGGCCATGTTTATGCCATGTACTGCAACAAGTTGCCAACATATACATACATAAATATGTATGTACACTTGACACGCTTCATTTCATTCGGTTTTGTTCTTCTCGCTTTGCGCTTTCCGATTATTTTCATATTTTTCGCGCTGTCAGACACGTTTTTTACTTACTCAGTCGTTGACATTTTGCGTGACTGACGATGGACGCGTGGTGTGAATAAATGAGAATGGAAGCGAAATTGGAGCCACTGAAAAGGACCCCCAACTGGGGGCAATGTGTTTTTCCTCGGCCTGTAGATGACTTAATTATGATTGCGGATGGCGGAAGCGATGGCACATTCAAAATTAATTAATGATTTGCAGGGAGTATAGTGTCCGAAAGCTATTGGAAAAACTGACACCCAATTTGAAAGTTCATAGTCACTTTTAATTTTTTCTATAACTTAATTTGCCTACAAAATATCCGAAAAATGTACTTCAGTTAACGTGCTTGTTATGTGGCCCGAACACACACTAAATGTCATCAACTGCCGGTCAGACCAGTCGACGACATTACGTATACGCAGCGTGAGCCGACAGCGGTGGTCAACCATGTGTGTGAACTACGGGTCAATATAAATTTTAAATTTTTTTTAAAACACAATTCAGTGCCAGCAGTGCCTTGCTCGTACGTGCCGGCCAGCAAAGTGTCGGGAAAATGTCGTTTAAACGCCACCCAAGGACCAAGGACCCCCGTTCCAGCCATTTCCTTCGTGTGAAAAATCGGGTGGGTGAAGTGCGGGGCTGCAAATATTTGAAACCCTGGCTGCAGACCGACGCACTCATCCCTGACCGGCATGCAGGCGCAAAAATTTCTCATGTGCACTTTGGCAAACAAATTAAGATTTATTGAGCCAGGTCGAAGGGCGCTGTCCCGTAACCTGCCAGTTTACTGGAGTATCTTTCGTTGGGGCAGCCGCAGAGTGGGCAGAATTCCTGGAGGTTGCCCTCTTTAAATTGCCTGCATATTTGGCTTCGAGCTGAGTTTTACCGATATCTTTTCATTTGACCCAGCCTTTTAATGGATTTTCAATTAAGCCACAATTGGTCGAGCTTTCCATTGTAATAGTCATTCAGCCTTGCTTCCTATAAACGTGTGTATTTATTTTTCGTTTTTTCTTTACCCACAGATGGACAATCGGATGTAGAGGTGCAATTAGTGGTGCCCCGGTATGTGGAGCGCGGATCGAGTGCCACCTTCAAGTGCAGGCACAATGTCCAGCCGGAAATACTGTTCAAGGTGAGTGACTGCGACTTGGATTAAGTCCCCACGGACTGTGTGATGCATGCGCATATAAATTATGGAGAGCGCATTAAAAACTTTAAATTGAAAAATAAAAAAATTACCGTGTTCGGCGGCCGAGGGAGCACAAAGAAACTTTGTTCGCCTTGTGCTATTTTGTGGGCGAAAAAGTTTCCGCCATTCCGGGACTGTGACAAACACAACCGACCAAGAGTCGAGCTGGAATTTTGCAAGTTTCGTGCCGCAACTTTGTGGCAGTCAAAGGCATCCCGATCCCGCCTCGCTGAATCGAGCTGCAAAAAGTTGCACTTAGAGTGCCATTCCGGTTCATCGAGAACCGTAAACCGTAAACCTTTAACCGCTTCCGTCTCAGTATCGACTCGGTTTCGCTTTCGCTTTCGGTTTCCCAGACGCGGCAATTAATTTCACTTCAGTTTACTTAATTCCATCACGAAACATCAACAGACACGCACTTGCGTACGCCAAAATCATTGCCAAGCCCCGGGATATTGAGTTTATGGCCAACATACTGGCACTGGCACTCGGAACTGGGAACTGGGAGTACCTTGAGTGGGGATGGGGGAAAACTTGACCGAGTAAAGGAATTACTTACTGTCCCCCGCTTACTTTCAATTTAGTTGTGAACTATGTGGTGGCGTGGGCACTTTGGAAGCACTATTCCGATGCTGATTCAAGGTCGGGCCGTGGTTCACGTCCAGCTCGATGTTGACGTTTTGTTCGCTCTAAGTACCATAAAAAAGCGTACAAATTTTATGGCTCATGAAGGAGCGGAGGAGGACTGGCCAACATTAGCCGAATATTGATTATTTTTTTTTCCTGGAACCAAGATGGATTTAGAACACAACCGAATTGACGTTGACAGTGGGGGCCTCGAGGTGGAGGAGGGTAAGGTACTTACGTATTAGCGAACGGAATCCATTGTTATTCCGGGCCGTTCGTTTCCCTCTCGAAAAACATGGAGAACACGAAATTCCATGTCGTGTTTCCGGATCGTGACCCGGGGCAACTTTAAGCCGCCATTGTGGTATCTCATTTGCATGGAAATTTCGAAGGAAATTCGGCTGGCCGGGAGTCGGGAAAGTGTCAACTAACAAATTTAATGCGCCGCTGAGCCGCCCCAAATGTGAAGTGTGTGTGCTGCGGGGCGGGGAAACATGCACAATTAGCGGACTGAGCTGAGCGAATAGCCAAACAGTCAAAAGCCCCACTCAAATGTAGACATTTATTTATTTGGCCAGTCGTTCAGTCGTTCAGTCGGTGGAGTTGTGGCCAGGGCGATAGCTAATTAGTATAATTAACTATATAAGCGAGTGCGCTCGGCTCGCCGCCATTCGAATTGTTGCACGAAGCGTGGCGAATTGTGTGGAAGTGGCACTAAAAAGGCAATTAAAAGGCAAATGCCCACACTGTCGCCCGTCCGGGGCCTCTTTACACATGTAGGCCATAATTTTTTCGCCCGAAAATTATACTCGTCGCAAACAACATATACATTCAAATTAAATAAACTAATTAGGGGTAGGGAATCGGAGCCGCAATCGGGACCAGTGCACATTAATGAGCTTTTGATTTACCACTTTTCAGCCTTTGTGTATTATTTGTGTCAGCCGAGGGGCAGGTCCTCCCATACTATATATGCGGGCTAATAAGCCCAAACACAAACAAAAGCCGAAAGCCAAAAGAAATAAAGTCAGGCGCAGGCAGCAGGCAGCAGACACGCCAAAGCAAACACATGCCGCTGACTAAGCGAACAGCCATCAGCGGGAAAGGTAAATATTGGATTGGGAGGGGAGGGAAGGGGGTTGGGTTCTGTTTTTCATTAATTTGAGATCCATTGGCCATATTGCGGCGATAGGGAGTTGCATGTCAAATCGAGAGAAAATGTTTGGAACGACCACAAGTGGTTGATAAAACTCGATGCGTGTCTGGCGGTCCTAGAGTGCGCTAATGGCCGGTCATTCGAGATCCCACAGAGGCCACCGCAGTGTTTGTGTTTGTGTTAGTGTTTGTTGTTGTTCTCCTGTTTGGTTGTGTGCTTGTGTTTGTGTTTGCCCCCTCATTATGACCCCGTGTGGGTGAGTGGTCTTGTGTGGCCTTTATTGATTGACCCGCACAACATACACACACTGGCTAACGGAGCGCTAAACACACACACTCACACGCTGGCTTGAGTAATGGCAACATTTGCGGCACAAATTACGCATACGCCTCGCCTGCCGCGGACACATTCAATAAGCACATTAATATTATTAAGTTGCGTGCAATCAGTGCAATTTGTCAGGAGCGTGTCAATCAAGCTATCAGCAGACGCCCGGCCCTCACGTGGAGTCACCCGAGTCAATCTGCCCCAGTTCATTGGGGTGCAATGGTCAAAAGGGTTGACAACATGTCCTTTTTCGGTAAAATTCATCATTTTTTTAAACATTTATTGGGAAAAACAAATGACAACCAAATTTTGTTTTCTTTTTATTCGTGTTTTTTTTTTTTACAACAAAGAACTTGAATATTTGTTTTTAGATCATACATAAAAATTAAAATAAATTGAGAAGTTATTGAGTTTGACCACTTATCATTCTTTTCGTCTTTCTCAAGCAATCAAATAAATTGTAATTGACTTTGCAATAAACAATAAATTCAGAATACAAATAATAGTTTATCAAATCCAAATATTTGTTTATTTTGTTTGCACACATAGCAAATGCATTGATGATTTTGGTGCGTTTTCCTTCTTTTTATTGGCTGATCCTAAATAATTTTCTTTAAAACAGGTACAACCCCAGTCGCCGCAAGGCAAAATAAATTACTTTTTTACTTTAATCCGGCGCTGAAACAACGCGCTGAAATATGATTAAAGTGAACACATACACAAATGTGGGCGTTAAAAAATATGCATAATAAATAAATGCTGGGTGTAATTAAAAATGGTCGACGAGAGCCGCACATCCGGCCAGAAAAGCGTTGTCAGCCAGCTAGTTTTAAGTTGAATGTGGAAAACTTGCGAACGAAAATTAATTTCCATTTTCATTATTCATATTTGTCCTTGCCGTAAGCCCCACCCCACCCCACGAAAACACAGAAACAACTTTTTGTGTCCCACTGCAAGTTGCGTTTGTAGATTCTGTTTTTAATTGCAGGGGTGACATGCGCCAACACCCCATTTTCGCTGGCACACCCTTCGTGATTCTGGCCGGGCCATTCCAATAAAAACGTTTTATTATTTACAGTTTACAGTTTAACGCGCTAACAACTCAGCGCAGCATCATCCAGTTAGTGCAACTTGTTGCCAAGTTAAATTGCTTTCCCGCAGTCAGGGAATTGAAGGGTTGTGCAATATACATAAATATTACGGAACGAATTGCGCAAAACTCTGTGAGGCATTTATTAATATGCGAATGGAGCACTAAGTGATCCGGGCCAAGGACGTCCATCAAAGCTGTCACATTCAATCACTGTCAGAAACATCAATCCGGGAACTGATTCTGATTGGGGGCCGGGCAATCATGGATTTCTTTTAATAATGGTGAATGCCCTTTGTTTTGCAGGTGACATGGCTGAAGGTTGACAAGGGGAAATTCTTCGAATTCATAAACGGACGGAATCCGCCATTCCGGAATTCTACAATCGAGGGAGCTGAAATTGACGTAAGTATCCCGTCCTGGGCCAAATGACACGAGTCCTGCCCACTTATTTACTCAATCATCATTACCGCTGTCACTTTGCGACCCGGTAATCGTTCTCGGATTAGGCATACGAGAGTAGTCCAGTAAATTGCAGCTAATTGGTAGACTCCTTCCATACATCTTGCATGTTAGCCAGGCCAATTGATTTGCTAATGAGCTTCCTGTGTTCTGTGTCGCATTAATTCGTTTGCACTTTTTCACCTGTTTTTCCATTCTAATTAACAGTGGGACAACTCAAACGAGCAGCAGGTGACGCTGAAGGATGTCCAGTTCGATCTGTCCGGCCAGTTCTACTGCGAGGTCTCCACGGATACCCCCATTTTCACCAAGGCCAGCGCCGACGAGCTCATGAGCGTGTTCCGTGCGTAACAATTATCCCAGCACGGCTCACACAGCCCGCTCTAATTATGGTCTTCCATTCCTCTATTTGCACATATATCCATGCAGTGCCGCAGACGGGTCCGCCCACCATTAAGTTTCGCAAGCGGACGCCCTTCGCGGTGGGTGAGAAACTCTTTGCGCTCTGCAACACCACCCGCGGACGTCCCGCCCCCCACATCACGTGGCTAATCAATGGGAAAAAGGTGCGTATGCGTGATATTTGAAATGGTTCAATTGGCCGATTGTTTGCCGTAATCGGGGGCAATTTTCATTGGATTATTCACGAATACCGAATACCGTGACCGTGACCGGTGGCCACACACTCCGAGTTAATCAGTGGGATAATGCACTGCCTGGGGATGTGGACGTGGACGTGGAGGGTGGCCAATGGCCAACGGTCGTATCGCTGTCAGTGTGGGAGCAGTGCATTAAGATTAACATCAGTTTAAGCCATTTTATAATTATGGCCTACGCGGGCGGTCAGGACAGCTTTCGTTTTAATTGCACAAGCCCTGGGCCAGCTGCTGTCGCGGGCCAAGAGGAAATGAAATTTAAATAAATTCATTATGGCTGAATGTGGGCAACTCTAAAATGAAATTTATTCATAAACGCGCCCGGGGCAACTGCAACAGTGTGTGTGTCCGAGCGATATGGCCAGCAGATGTGGGACCTACCCGCTGGGTCCTGATCCATATTTAATTTAAGCCGGGCGCAAGGGTCCAAAAGTGTAGCCGGATTGGACTCTGACATTGAAGTGACTTTTGCGGGCAGCTCGTTGTAATTGCTGGCGAGTGCCCTCGTCATGTGCCAACTGAACCTCCGACTAATCCTCCTCTCGGGCTCTTGGGCTCTTTTGTGTATCGACAGGTGGAGGACAAGTACGTGCGCACCCACCACGTGTACTCGTTCAATGGGAAGCACCAGCGCCGCACGCAGCAGCAGCAGCAGACGCAGCTGAGTCAGCAGCAGCTGCAGCAGCAGTACTACCAGCAGTACTTCAACCAGTACCATCAGCAGTATCACATCCCCGTTGGCCAATTCATGGACCGCTACGACAAAAGCCTACGATGGCCGGCAGGAGCCAGAGCGGGTAAGCACCTGGCCATTGTGCACAGAAATAGAAACAGGGAAAAAACGGATAAGTATTTTTTGGCACAGAACAATAGAAAGGTCTTCTTTTTTCGGGGGACCTAAAACCTTTTCAGCACACAATTGAGCTATATAAATTATATTATACTTATTTTCTTTGTTATTATTAAAACGCAGGGCTTTGTTTCCAAATCGATTACGAAAAACTTTGAACATCTTAGTTCAAACCAACTAAAAATGGTTTCAAGTAAAAAAAGGAGTAAAACTTGTTTTCGTGTATATAATTATATTATTATTCTTATAAAAGATAACATAACAAATTATTTCCGTTAATATAGTATTATATAAATATTTCCAAGTAAGATGTTACATGTGGACAAATGGCTCGTAAGCTTAAGCTCGTAATTATCAAATTCCTCCAAACGATTTTTCCCATTTTTGTTTTTTTAAATATATATAGAAATATATTTTTTTTCTGTGTGTCTGCAATTGACAGGACAACACGCTGTGAAGCAACCGGCCCTAATGCAGCATTTCTGCGTTGATGTTTGAGTTTCAAACGATGGACTGCCACTGCGGCGATTACGTTAATTAGTTTGATTGCTAACCTCTCCTCTGTGATTTCCTCTTTGCTTTCTCCAATCCTGTGCGGCACTGCAGATGAGTTCCCGCACTTTGTGTCGCACCACCACGAAGGACACGGCCACCACGGCGGTGGTGGTGGCAGCATTTACAACAATCCGTTCGGTTCCCTGGCCAACTACCACGACGTGGGCGAGTTCCACGAGGTGCACCAGCGCAACTACGACAGCAACAAGAAGAAGCTGGAGATCAAGAAGCAGCAGCAGATGGAGCTGAAGAAGCACAGGTGAGTGGTGAATGTGACCGGAACGCAAGGCCATTAATCACCTGACCCCCTAGACCATGCCATTGCACAGGGTATACAGTCTCCTGAACTGTATTTATGAGCTATACAAATTAAAAAGCTGCAACTTTTAGCAGCCAGCTTAGATGTGGCCAAAGGGAGAAGGGATACTGGCCATGAAAAGTTTCACCTCCGCCGCAAACTTTTCATATTCTTATCAATTTCCCAGGTTGCGTGTGTGGCGTGTTTATTAAAGTTTTCTTATCTATGGTCTAAAAGGATTTTGCCCCGGCCAAAGCCAAAGCCAACGCCTGTTGGCACATTGTTACAGTTTGTTGCCCGGCTCCTTTGCCTTTTGTTGTATAACGCATAAATAAATTTTGTGGCCCAAGTCGGGCTTCCTTCGCCCTGCTCGTTTTTCGGAATCTTTAGGTGGCGCGATTGGATGTGAAACGTAAATGAATGCAATAAATTATTTACGTTCACCTGTGATATTAAAAATCAAGCAGCGAAACTTTTCCAATATAACAACTTTTGGCCCCCAACTTTGTAAGGACGTGTTAGTGTACTGCGTATGATCCACTTGGAGGGCGGAGTGGATTCGGTTGGATTCGGTTAGATGGGAGTGGGCGTGGGAGAGGTGTCAGCTTAATGAAAGCCACGACTCGCTTGGCGATTCCACGAAGTGGCTGCTCTTTGAAGTCGGCATTGCACATACGCCACGTGGCACGTCTTGAGGAGGGGGGGCCCTGTGAAATAGAATTGGTTTTGCGAACCAGCTGAATGCAGAGCCCTGGCACTGGAGTACCATGTTCATGGCCTGACAGCCGGACAGCTATTGTATAAGCAGCCTGTGCACAACCTGGGCTCAACCTGGGCTCAACCTATGCAAGTTGAATGGCCAAGCGGGTTGACAGATTAGGGGCTGCGCTGGAAAAGGGCCAGCTCAAATGTCACGGCCCTTGGTAATTGGCAAATGAATTTGCCATTTAAAGACGGTTACTTGCCGCTTTCCCCAGTTTCCCATTTCCCTATTCCCTTTTACATAAGCCTAAAAGTTTTGAATTCAGCCTCCGTAGGACTCGGAGTTTATGGCCGTTAAAAGTTTTGCGACGCGCATGTGTGTGCGAAATAAGCCCGGTTGGTTAATTTGCCATTTCGTTAAAAACCATAATTTACACTTGTGCCATTTCCTTGCCGGGTAATCAGCGAATGCTAATTGCATTTGCCGCGGGTAAGAAGCCAGCCCAGAATGCACAAGCAGCGCATGAAACTATTTTATAAATAATTTCCCATAATTCAGAGCTGTGTAAGTAGCAGGTAGTGCTGGAGTGGGTGTTATGCTGTGGTGGGGGGATGTGGGGAACTAATTTCACTGAGAGCCCAATGGCAATATGAAATAAAATACATTCAAGGCGCATCACGCGCTAACGCTTAACATAAGCTTAAGTCCTGGCAGGCAAAAAAGAAATTGGAGTAGGAAAACAGAAAAGTCGAGTGACCCTTCAATGAGGTACTTTTTGTTCTCTTACAAAATGTCTTATATTCCTTGAGGCGGTTGTTTTACTCTTATCAAAAAAATTCATAGTGTTTTTAGGGAAAATAATTAGCAAAATGCTATTATTTTAAGATATAGATTTTTGTGACTAAATTATTTTAAGATAGAGATTTTTGTGACCAAAAGCTAGTTTTACTTACTTCAGTATATCCGTAATCAAAACTTTGTGATTTTTCACAGTCTTCAATTTCAGGAGTGTAAAGGTTCGGCCTTTCCCATGTTCCATAAACTACCCCGAATACCCTATGATTATCGGATAAAAACATAAATTTGCTTTGAATTGTAGTCGTTTTTTTTCACCTAGAAGAAAAACGCTTGGCATAACCCACGTAGCACCTGCAGACACCTGTAGACGGCTTCAGTTATGGCCTTATGTGGGCGTGATTTCGGCCCTTCGTGCATTTCTCAAACTGGGAGGCCCTTCTGCCATAAAACCATGCGGTAGGCGTTGCATATTTATGCAGCCGCCTGGCGTAAACGGGATAATTCACAGGACTAAAAAAAAAAGAGCACATGCAACAGCAGAGAAAACAAAGGCGAAACAAGGACGATGACGAGAAGGAGGGGGAGGGGTGCAATAATAACCAGTAACAGTAACTGGCAGCGTTTATGTGCATAAATTCCTTGGCCTTTATCAGTGGGTGTATGTGGGTGTGTGTGGGTGGTTGTGTTTGTATAGAATACCATGCGCTGTATATATTAAGTTCCTTCCACGTGTGTGTGTGTGTGTGCGGGGGTGTGGCAAAAATATTCATGTTATTTTATGCAAATGCAATGCTAATGTCACCGCCCAATGCCCCCAGGCCATCCCCATAACGAACTGGGCGACCTTGCTAGATTTATGGCCCGCATAAAATATTGAGTATGGGTCACTGGGACATGTGCCTGTGACACGAGGCATGCAAAGTAATTAACCGCTTAACGTGATTAGTGACTGGCCTGCTGACAGAGAGACAGACGACTGCCACTCGAAGCCAGAACATCAGAACGCTTTCATATTGCCGTACTCTCGCATTGTTTTGCTTCTTTGTTGCCTCTGGAGCACAGCTTGAAAAACCCTTTAAGATTGCAACATGAAAAGAACAAAACCGAGTGGCAGCCAACGAGCAACAACAGCAGACGTTGCACGGCTGTAAAGGCCATAACACGTAGCGTTGAATGAACACTTGTCTAGGGAACGGGCCACAAAACGAAGGATCCTACTCTGCCAAACCGACGTATAAAAACTCTTACAGAATATATACAATATACAATGTGTACTTTACATTTAAACAAAGATTTAAGAATATTTTCAATGGAAATTTGAGTTAAAATTTAGGCAAGATTGTTAGAATGTATATTAAAGTTTTATTATCGTAATGGTTTGTTTTACCTGTTTACCTTTTTACTTATTTTGTATTATTTTTTTTAATTAAAAGAATAACTTTATGTAACTAGCAATAGTTTTCCAAAGCTTCCATAAATTCGGCTTTATAAATTTAATGTTTTAAGTCACTCCCTTCGTTACAGCTTCGAAAAAGAGCAGCCCCAAAATTATATAACACTCTTCATGGGTAAAGGAAGAGGTGGTGCGGTGTTCATGAGAAAGATGGCTCAGAATGGGCCAGCAAGGACATGGGAACAGGAATGGGAATGGCGCGTTTTATGCAGTCAAAAAGTAGTTTACACGTTGTTGCACAATTTATGTTTGTGCAACACGTAAGGCCTTTTGTGGCATGCCCACGCCAGAGCCGAGCCGAAACTAAATGTTGGGCAGGTCTGAAGGTCCTTGTCTGCGTCTAGCTTCAACCTGGCTTTTATTCCGGCAGTTTGCACACTTCCTTTGTGCCATGAGCCCCGAACAAACACACACACGATATATCCGAAAAGCAATCCAAAAAGCCAAACACACGTCAGCTTAAAGGGGCCACGGCAGACGGGTCTTTAATAAGCGCTTCTTGCCTGTTTCACAGGTTCCCCGGGAATTTGCCACTTGGCTGCAAATGGAATTGCTATTAAAACTAAATTTTAAAATTATTTGAGGCATGTTATGTCGGTGAGAGTGCTCAGGTGAAAACCCGTTGGTTACCGCGAAGGACTTTTGTAAAACGGAAAACACAGTGCACTTTCTGGTTTTCTGGTTTTCCTTGCTTGCTGGAATTCTCCTGCGCCCCTAAATGCAGCTAGTAATTTTCATTTAATTCTCAGTGTGGGTTTCTTGTGCAGGACCAAATTGCCACCGACTTGACCCTCAAAAGGGCGGCCATTAAATGTCGCGACTGTCGGACTTGAAGCGCCTGAAATTGGCTCTGTGGCAGTGGCGGTGGCGATGGCAGTGGCAGTGGCGGTAATTAGCCCCGATCGCGTGTGTGGCGGTAATCCTTTTGGGCGGGTCAACAGTGGTCGTCGCCGCGGCCATGGCGGTCACTTAAATTTACGGCAACTCTTAAAGGCGTCCCAATGCCAATGCGCTTTTAGTTTTAATTGCAGGCCCAGTCTGGCTAAGTGCTGCCCGATAGTGGCTACAAGGCGCTGAAGTGACGGCTCCCATTAATCTCGGCACTTGCACAATAAAATTAAGTTTTTATTTTATAAGGTAGTAGTTAGAGGCGAGTGTGTAACACTCTTTGGCTAATTTGTTAATGAAGATGAGGCTCCCTACTTGACCTTGTTCACAGGCAGGTAGGTGGAGCTGGGAGCTGCCGCTGCGGGGGGAATGTACCCGGCGGAAGGAGCCTCCAGTTCAGCGGACACGCCTCCGGTAGGAGCTCGACGCTCGTCTATGAGCTGCACCTGCTGCTGGTGCTGCGCCTGCTGATGCTGCACCTGCTGATGCTGCACCTGCTGATGCTGCACCTGCTGATGGTGCACCTGCTGCTGATGCTGCTGCTTGGTGGCAAAGTCCAGGACCGGAGCCACACCTCCATTGTGGGAGGTGGAAGACCCACCCAGACGCTCGTACTCCTGCTGGATGGTGCGCTGGGCATTGAGGGCATCCTCCTGCGTGCGGTACTTGACGAAGTGCACCTCCGGCTTGCTGGCGCTCACATGGTTGAGGTTCTGCAGCTGGTTGGCCAGACTGGAGAGATCGCCCTGCTTGGTCAGCACGTAGATGGCGGTCTGCTGCTCGGCAGCCTGCTTGGCCAGAGCCACAGCAGCGTTCTCCAGACCCTTGTTCTCGGGTGCTCTTATGAACACCACTCGCAGGTTTTTCTTCAGCGAGGCGGCCAGATCACCGATGCTCCTGTTGTCCTCGAAATCAGCCTCGGGGGCGGAGTAGGTGAAGAACTCCTTGTTGAACTCGGTGTTCACCGGGGCGTAGTCGTTGGAATAACTCGGAGATGAGCTCCCAGACAGCGATCCACTGGAGAGGGAACCTCCAGAAATGGAACCACCGGAGATTGAACCGCCTGAGAGGGATCCTCCGGAAAGGGAACCGCCAGAGAGAGAGCCACCAGATGACCCACCACCAATGCCTGCTCCATAGTTGTAGCCACCCACATCAGCACGAGCCACAGCCAAGACAGCCAAAATCTATCAAAGAAAACGCAACATTGTTACGAACTATAACCAACTTAAATCCCAATTTAACTTACGATAAATCCACGCATATTGATTGCTGCTTTCCTTGCCAATTTCCGCTTGAATCTGTCAACGTGTTGGGCTCGCCGGGAGCTGTAAACTGTTAATGATGCAGCCCATCTGGCCGAGGGGCGTTTTTATAGGCAGGCCTTGAGCAACCCAAAGATTAGATGCAGATTTTGGGAGATGGAACAGCGGGTGTTGAGTGGGTATCCAACCCAGTGCAGGTGACGCAAAACTGGATAGCTGGAACTGTATCCGCCAGCATTATTTTGCATAAATTCAAAACGGTTTGCCAATTTCGTTGGCAACGAAATGCAAAAACAAACCATAGGCCAAACCGAAAATTATGGCCACTTAAGTGGAGCAATGCCAAGCTATTTGCATAGCTGGTCGCATTTAATTAATTGCAGTAGAGGCGGGAAAAAATGCTATAGCAATAACAAATCAATTTCAATATAAACGGAATTCTAGGAATGATTGGCCAAATTCAAAATTAATTAATGCAGCCAATAAATCATTTCCGCAAAGACAGTGCAGACTGGCTATGAAAGCTCACAAATCAAGCGCTAATTTAAGAGGGCCCTCTGCTAATATTTCACTGTAACTGGTTTTATTACTATTTCGTAACTAGGCAGGCCAACAACAAAGGCACACAAAAAACCTATTTATGCAAATTAACCCCATGTCGCGCTTGTGGCATTTTTGTGGTTTAAGGTTTAATTTCATTGTTGTTTTTTGTGTCTCGTCTGCATATTATTAGGCATTTATGCGTGATAACGTTTATGTTGGAATTTGATATGCTCCATTCATCCATTGATTGCCCAATTGAACTTGGAAGTCCGTTTTCGATGCATACTTTCCGGCGTGTCAGCAATGACTGTCAAACTGTTTTGCCTGCCGGTAATGAACTTAGCCTCGTGATAACTGAATGTCTGACATCGAAGGAGCGACGTGGCCCTGCGGCCTTTGCCATCGAAATGCAATCAACTTAATTACGGAAATATGCATTTTTGCAAGCCAAACATGAACATGCAACTCCGTGATTGACGATAAATGCCCAATTAAGGCAATTACGAGCGGTTGGCCTGTGGCAACTTCCACCAGCTGTCGCGTGCAACATGTGTGTTACTTTGTAATAATTTGATTTAAACTAAATTTATCAAATTGTTTCTACTAATTGAGTGCGTTAAATGATGACGAATGATGGACTGTGCTCCTATAATGAACAATTTTCCGTTTGATTTAACCTCTAATTAGCAATGCAACCCAGCTGGCAAATTGTTTGGCAGGAGAACATGCGTGCAATTAATATAAATAGTTCCAGGGGCACTTAATAAAGTTTTCGCAGCACGCGAATGCATTTGCATAGCAATGCCAAACAACTCGTTTAATGTCTGGTGTGTCTCTCTGGCATTTGGCTCCTGTTCTCAACACGAACGGATCCAGGGCCACGAAAGGAACCACTTTATAGTGCATAAATTATTCAATGAACCGCATGCCAGGACGAGTCAGCGACGACAAAAGAAGCTCTGCTGTCAGTTATAATTTCACACGCGTAACAGTTGCCGTTGTCAGTTACCGTGGTGGTGCTGGTGGTGGTGGTGGTTATGGGGGTAGTGGCAATGTCAGTAACGGTGCCAGCGGAGTTTCCTGCCAGCTTACACTGAGAGAAATGGCTGACGCCTGTGGAATAAGTCACAAAAGTTTTAGGTCAAAATTTAAAATTATTAGTTTAGCTTTTAAGAAATATTTAAACAAGGAATATTCAGCTGCAATCTCAAACATTTTTACGACTTTTTTCATGTTGACTCATGTTTTGCAAAATAAACGTACAAAAAATAAGTTCCTTAAGTTTAGAACTGTGAATGATTCGGTTTTTTTCTATGTTTCGTAGTAGTTAATTGTTCTTCAAATTCTATTAAAAATCTATGTTTAAGATCATAGGTTTTTATTTTTTGATAGATTTTGATTTGATTAAGCATAAACGTCGGCTTCTTATTAAAAATAAAATTTTAAAATTTGTTAAATATTTATTTATAATTTTTTTTTTTTTCTCCCATGCTTGTAACATGTGAAACTTAAAACTTCGTTTTTCTAGACCTTACAGGTGTTTCAACGTCTTCAGAAACAACTTTTTGCTCAGTATTTTATGTTGTGCAAAAAAAAACGTATTTTCTCAGTGTTGGCGACTTTGGCTAACCCAGTTTTAAAGTTATTTCCACAGCGCTCTTTTGTGCGCGCGCGCATTTGAGCCGTAAGTTAGACACTTGTTAGGTCGACATCGACCTGGCATCGCTGCCGATGACGAAACACTTTACACCCCTGAATAGTTAATACAAATTAGCTGGCCCCGGGCAATTACGTGGCAACAAAATTTGCATGCGTTGCGCCATGTAATTTTCGGACTGAGGCGGGGAAGCACAAGCTCCTCTTCCTTGGCCAGACTTTGATTTCGGCCAAGGGCTCCGGGTTTGCAAAGTTAACCTAGCCAAAAGTTTGGCTGGTAATCTGTTGGCTGGTTTCTTTTGCCATTTTCGTAGTAGTTGTAGTTGTATTTGTTTGCCTGTTGTTGCCAAGTTGCGGTTCACCCGGGTTCCGGTTTCCGATTTCAGGACCTCTTTTTGTGCATGGCAGCATAAGAAATTCATGGTTCTGCACGTAGCCCTTGCGCCCACTTAAGTTGCTTTGCTTGTTCCAGCTAAGTGGGTTGATGGCGAGCCGAATGCTCTCGTTTCGATTGGAAATCTTGATGCTAAGTCTCTTTCAGTGTTGCCAGTCACTTGGACGGAAAATAAACTATTTTTGGCAAGAGAAGGAAACTTAAAAAAAGCTAAAAAGTATACAGTTCAATCGCAACGATCTATATCGCTTTGGATTATTAGTATATATATTATTTAAATGGTTGAGAAGTGGTGTCACAAGAGCACAATCCCATTTTTTTTATGAATAAAACTTGACAACCAACTTTTAGAAATATTCCTTATTGAAAATTGACCTTACCAAAGTACCGAAATTGCAGTTCTGGGTCACCTTTTGGGGTCACCATATCCGTAATTTATCCCTTATTTTGTCAAAAATTAAAGCTTATGAATTGCACCTCATAACTTTCTGTTATCTCAAACACAAAAACATCAAAGCATTATGTAGGAAATTACTTTTGCTGATATGAGCTGCTTAAACGAAAGAGGTTTCCAACTCTAAACAAATATTAAACGAAGGAGTTAAGAACTCAGCAGCACTAATTCCGATTCCGTTCCGAACTGTTGTGTCTAGCATAAATTGCTAATAGGTTTTGGTGCGTTGGCGTCGACGCCTTCAGCTCGTTTGCCTGGGTGGGCAAACGAAATTAGGCTGCGGCTTTTGCGGCCCAGAGACACATAAATATTCCAGGGCAAAGAACAGAACGAAACTACATGACTTATCAATTAATTAGGCGCATTTCTCAAATTATCGCCTGAGGCTCGAAGCAAAAACGCAAAAGGCGTTATGCATGTCAGCGGAGAGTTAAGTTATTCAGTAGTTCCTGGTAGCTGGGCCAAAGCGGAATTTAAAGCGTCATGCCAGGCAGCAGTTTCATAAGTTTGTTTGCACTTACTATAGATACACCATTCCATTCCAGGACCCAGAGCCCAGGAACTCCGAACACCGGGGCCCGCATTTCCTTTTGATTCGGATTGCTCGGCAAGTTTGTTATGTTTTGAACTTGAGCTTCCTGCCACGGGTGCTGAGATGCTGTTGTTTCAAGGCGTTTTTGCCTGCAACTACCGGTGGCAGCGTTTCCTGCGAATGGTGCGCTGCATAAGGAATTTTATTAAGACAACTGCAGCATCGCAGTAACAACAGCTCCAGCTCCGTTGATGATGCCTTGGCTGCAGCTGCTGTCATCAGCCCGTTGGGCCATAAGGACAGGAACGGAACAGGAAGGGTGGGAGCTGGAGCTGGAGATTTCGAAGGCTTATGCGGATGTTGTGCATTTGCTCCGAGTCCTGGCCCGCATTTGTTTGCTCCGCTAGCTTAACTGGCTTACTACTACTGCTGTTGGCTGTCGGTTGCTGCCATCCTGCCACTCGATATTGTTTAAGTTCTCCAGGAGCTCTCTTCCTGGCCAATTGTTTGTCCTTTGTGCGTGCCAAGGTTTACAAACGGTTGCTACACACTAAAAAAAAGTTCCTTAATATTGAATAAAGGATGAAATCACATTTAAAATGTCCGTCAACGCATAAAAATATAAATTGGTAGTTTGCTGCATAAAGCTTAAATTGACTGTGTCTTAAAAACATACGTAATATTTCCAAATTTAATGTTGTGCACTGACCATTTCGTTTTTAATTTTTTTTTAGATTTAGTAGATGCATACGAAATTATTATTCACTCTACATCCATAAAGAAAATTACTTTTTGTGGCTCTATTCCTATCATGAACTGATACTAGCGCATTCAGATGTCGCCTTGTGTCCTAACAATTTGCATGACGTCTGCCCATTTTCCCTCCAGTTGCCAAGTGCTCAAGTTGCACAGACTGAAACACATATATACATGTACACATTGTACACATTGGAGGAGGATGAATGGGAAGCAAACACTCCCTGGGAAAAGCAACTTTTTGCTGACACCTTGCTTTATCTGTACGAGTGCCTGCCTGTGGCATCCGTATCCTTCAACTCAGACCCAGACTCCGCCACCCACTGCACTTTAAGTCAAATATTATTTAAATATAATTCTGCTAAAAGTCTATGGCATTTACTTTACAATTTGCATAAGCAGGCAAGGCGGCAGCAAGGACGAGAGCTATGCAAATGAAATAATTGTTTAAATGAGACGGAAACGAGCGCTCTGCAGTCGCATTTGAAAACGATTTTGGCTCAGATTCAAATACTTTATGTGGGCCATAAACTAACACAGCTGACAATTGGTTTGCCGGCATTAAACTTTATATCCTCGACATTATTTGCTCAAGTGTTTGCGGCTGTGTGTGTGTGAGCGCCTGTTCAGGTAATTTCGCTGTCATTTTGAATTTGTAATAAAGCAACATGTCGCCACACGAGAACAAAACCCGGGGTAATTACAGGGGACGGGGTCTGGAAGCCCCAAAGCCACACAGCCGCTTACCCGCAGAGCCGGGTTCATTTGTATGCCGCTCAGGCTTCTTATCAAATATGAAGCCAAGTCGTAAAAGCTAATTAGACTCACAATGTGCGATACGGCTGAATAATGCAAACTAATCAGGCCGTAATGCAGAAGAGCCATTAGAAAGCGTTGCCAATCAGCAGAAAGGCAAGAAAAGTCTTACGCAGAGGCTCAATAATCTCTGGAATTTTGTGGAAACCGAACCGAATGAGTCTGCTTGCAATCCTGGGGCCATTTAGACTTGTGAAGTTTGTTGTTCGGTTATCAATTACTCAGGGGCTTTGGTGAAAATGAAGACAGCTCCCGTATCCCACATCCCATATCCATTCCGCATTGTGTGTGGGAATCAGATGTGCGTGCTCGGCATGTGGAAGCTTCTCCTCCTTGCCATGTTTTTGCGTTCCCTTTCACGTTTACACACATCAATCATAAAATGCAAATATTTACGATTTTATTTGTGTGCAAATTGCCGGGCGCACGCACATTAAACCCAGACTCCCGACACTCAATGGAGAACCATTTATATTGCAGGAACAGCAACAGCAACCGCAAGTACCGGCGCCACATTAACGAGAATGCCCTGGGCATCATCCGCAGCACCCTGAACAGCGGCGGCTTCGGTCCGCAGGCGCCCAACATGGCCAAGGAGCTGGGCATCCCGTCCAATGCAGGACCGATGAATCAGCTGGCCGCCGGCTACCAGCGACCGCTTTCGCATCCCGGCGGGGGCAGCGGCGTGGCGGCGGCGGCAGCAGCGGTAACTGCCGCCCAGCAGGAGAAGGGCATGTTCAGCATCAGCCAGCTGAACATCGAGCTCACCGAGGAGCATGTGGGCAGCAATGGGCGCATGGAGATCACCTGTCTGTCCACCATTCCGGCGACTGTGGGCCAGGGCGAGCAGTACGCGGATTACAAGACGTACTCGGTGAAAGGTAAGTTGTCGAAGGCCTTGAGCTCCATTTAAAACTAAAAACTAGTTTAAAATCTTTAAATTATCAACGTTCTGTTTAAAGATTCTTAAAACAATTTAAAAATATTTCTCATTTGGGTTTTAGATTTAGGTATTTTCATACATTACTTTCAACTTACCTGTATTTAAACTGTTATCAAATCAAAATAAACTCAAAGGTCAAAGCTAACCATAGAAAAACAATTACAAAGCACAAAAAATTGGTACACACTAAAGTAATAATATAATTTTTTACAGAAAAAGATAAATTACCTATTAAAAATATCAGCGATTCCTGAATTAAGTATGTTGCCTTTTCTCATTGCACGATGCGTATGCGTGATTTGCATAAATCTGCGTTCAAAATTGTGCTTGTATTTTTTGTGCATATTTATTTTATGCCGTGTAATGCTATGCAAGGCAAATATTTGTTTCGGTACACACACTTCTAAAATTACGACCAGAGAGCTCATCAAAAATTTTCCCCGTACCACGAAATTATGAAATGGAAGATGGAATCACGGATGAATTTCACAAAATAAATTAGTATGATAATGTGTAGAGGCATTGTTATTTTCCCGACTGTCATCCAGTGAAAGCTAACGAGGAATTTTAAACAAAAGCCAACGCAGCCTTTGTCTCAACTGGCAGATTGGGTATTTCGTCCTTGGATTTGATTGCCTAACTGGTGTCGTACTTACATATAATAGATAAAGGGGGTTTCATATGTTTGCCTACGTTTAATTTTCATTTACTCCCTCCCAAAATGGCTGGTGCGCAGGCCAAACAAAGGTTAATTTATATATTTGTCGGCTTTGTTTGCCTACGAGCCGGTTGTTAACACTAACGTCCCAGCCAAGTCGTTGAGCCCCTGTTGTAAATTGTCCTGAATTGTACGAAATAATTTACACATTACCAGGCCCATGACTCACGATGGTCTCCCTTGGCCCATCGTCCATGGCCGGCGGCAGCTCCGCTGTCTTTCGACCTCTTTGCCGGCCGAGTGGCTCCTCGCCTGCCAACTGTCACTTGAACCAAGGGGCGTATGCGTGTTATTTATGTTGCGTGAAGTGCGTCATTTGTTTGGGCCACTTCGCAGCCAAGAACGCTCCACTCTGTAATTGTTTCTTATGCCGCCCTAAGGGGCTGCCATCAGTTAGCTTATGCGAAAACTTTTCAACGCCCGACCACTTCCACTTTTGGTCTGATCATCGGGGCGACCTTTCTGCGGTTTCATGCCTCGTTCTTGGCGGTAAACCATTTTTGGCTAGATAACTTGAGGGACTTATCACTGCCTAAAGTATTCATTTTACAAGGCAAACTTTGCTTTACAAATGGATTTGGTCGCTTTTTTGCAAATTGTCAGTGGTTTTTTGTTTTACCCTAATACCATTCTGTTAGTTCAATTAATTTTGTATGCACTGCAAAATAAATATAATTGTTGCAGTAATTCCTAAAATGGATTTCAAACATATTAAAAACATTTAAAAATATTATATTATGAAATGTTTAACGGGCTAACTTAACATAATTTCAGGTAAAGAAAAAATTATTGAATTAATTTTTATAGTTTACTTTTTTTGTAAAATAAAATATCTTTGACAGTTTTTTAGTGTAGGTGGGTTTTTTCAAAGAACTTATTTCTATGTCAACCAAATATATTTAATGTATAAAGTATATGAAATATATTTCAGTTTTTTGTACATGTTTCAAATATTATTTTTAGATTTAGATAAACTATAGGTCCCTGGAACTCTGCCAAAAAAAGGCATACATTTTCAACTTACTTTGCTATTTTAAATTTTTTCTGTGCACTAAACCAGGCAGGATGCTTGCCTTTTCACTCGATGACAGTATTGTAAATGCAATTCTAAAGCTTTTTTTCCGCTTGTGTCCTTTTTCGGCTCCTTGCAGTTGAGGTTGAGCGACAACTGGCCTCCTCCACGTCTACTGCCCCGCCCAGCATCGGAATGGCGGCGCTGGGCAATGGCAACGGGCATGGCAACGAGACCTCCGCCGGACGCAAGGCGCATGGCTCGGTGGTAACGCACTGGTGGCCGCTGGCGCAGCTACTCCTGCTCGTCCTGCTGCCACTCAGCTACTAGAGGACCAGGTGGGCGGACGGAGCTCGCTGGAGAGGAGAAGACCACCGACATACTCGCACAGAAGGTATAGTTAAAGCCAATCCAAGGGCAACCACATCATCGCCATCCCATCAAGGACACAAGCAGCCACAGCAGCATCGGAAAAAAAAACAACTTGGAATTTTTTTGTAAATTTTTAAATCTGTTTCCCCGGCATGAGCTCAATTGAGCAGGAAAATTAGTGCAGCCCAAAGCGGGCAAAAAACAAAGGACTAAGAGAACCATTTTACCATTTGTGCTTGGTCGGCCAATTCAAATAGTTTACTTGTAAATAACTGCAGATGACCGAGGGAAGCAGGAGTGGATTTTCTTTTTATTGTGCGGCCGCAATGCCAACGAGAAATGTTTGTAATTAGGTTGCAGTCGGGCGGGAAACTGGGTAAATATTTCCAGCCCGGCCAGCGGCCGTTTTTTTGTATTACAAAAAGAATTTTGTATAGCTAATTGAACATAAGTTTCGAAAGAGGCGACTGCAACTCTGAACAAAGAAACCAACGTTTTTTGCGCTCTTCAAGGTCAGTGCGCCAAGGGCGTGGCGCTCCGCCCACTGATTTTCCATTGTCGGCCTTGTCAGACGTTTGGGCCAAGGCCCCGCCCCCCAATCCCTGAAAAATATATCCAAATCCAAACAGCCAGAATTGATTGGGGCTAAGGTTTTTAGGCGTTTCAAAGCAGTCGCTACGAAGCTTGTACCTAAAATGCATGAACTTAGTGCAGTAGCAAACAAACGAATAACAAACACACTCAAATGAAACATATTTTTTACGGTATTGTAGCGCTTCGGCTAGTCGATGATAGGGATGTGGCAACTGAGGGTAGGCTAAGATTAGGGCAAATGAATTTAAGCGCCGGCAGCAGCAAAGTAAACTTGAGTACCGTACCCCGGACCCCAAACCCCGTACCAACGTACCACGTACCCCGGATATAAAACGTTTAAATGTAAAATAATTAGACAGTTAAACCAAGAAGCTTACAGAAACAATCAGTGTTGAAAACATTTTGAGAAAAACCAAAAAAATAAAAACAGAGGAAGGCGGAGCGAAAAATAGCACGCAGAACCCAAGAAAGGGCGCAGTCTGCGGCGCGTGGTGACCCCCGGGAAAGGGTCAACCGAGGAGGCCTGGGATTGTGTAATGGGCCACCCCGGACCCACTCCGCTACGCACTACGCCGCTTACTTATTTATTTTCATTTGGACCCTTTATTTTAGATTCGTTGTGTGTAAATGGTTATCGTTGCAATGGATCGTTTAGTGTGTAGTTAGGAAAATATTTGCCGTTGCGATTAATTGTTTTCGTTATCATATTCTTTTTTTGCCCAGTTAAGGATCGGTGCTTAACACTAAGTACGGATGCGTTTTCTGTGTACTTAGGAGAAATATTTTCAAGCGCGCTTTAAGTGTCTATGGGTAAAGTACCATTTTAAACACGTAGCATAACAATGTAACTATGTAAAGCAAGATGATAGCAACCACGGACAACCCGGCAAAGTAAATATATGTAAAGCAACTAGTGGACTAGTCTATACTCTCTTAAAAAATAAAATACGAGCGTCTGTATTGTGTGTGTAATTAGGCTTCTATTTTTGACTTCTACTCGACGGCGAAATGCAAAACCAAACATAAAATTAGTAATACAACTAAGCCTGCGATGTTCTCCTACAGTTTGAACAAACAAAACCAGTTAAAGCAAACCATTAAAATTAACAAATAAAACAAAAAACAACACAACAGCAAATTGAAAAATCTTGCCACAGTTGAAACATTTTCCAAAGGTTGTCCTCATTGTGAGTACGTGTAGTTTCTTGGCCAGTAAAAGCTAAAGAACACACCAACCGGATAATGCTTGAGCGAACTACAACAAATTTTTATAAATGAAATATACTTAATTATGATAACGGTGACATCACGTATAAATAATTGAAAACAAAGTTCATATTATGTATGAAAATATGGCTATAATGTCTTATGCAGGTATTGACGTCTTCCTATGCTACGCTGTCTATTATTAACAGAAAAAATTGATTACATTTATAAATTATACATTACGAATAGGTGTGCATGCAAATTTACTGAGTGCATACACTAAGAACTAAATGAAAAAAAAAAAAAAAAACAAATAAAAAAATATTAACACTTATACAAAACAAATGAAAATGCTTTAAAATTACACTATAATTTATTCCTCTTTTAATTCAAATCTGTAGACTATATAATGTGTAACAATATTTTGATTATGGTATGCTAATTTGAGCCATCATTAAATTTCCAGGTGATTTAATTTACGTAAACTATTGCGGGAGCTATTTCCCAGTTGTTTATGGGTTTGTTAATCACTCGTACTAGTAAATGTTTCCCACCAATCTATGAACAAGTGCAAACACCCCTCGAAGCATTACACTCGTCTACACATCCGCAGTTATCTCCATCTCGCCCCTGAATGTCATACACTCTCTTCTCCTCTGTTTGTCTGTATAAATATGCAAACTGCGTGTTGTCTACTATTCAGTCGTCTGTTGCCTCAGCATATATCTGCATGAATATGCGTAATTGGCCAAAGACTTGGAGCTAGTGTATCCCAGTCACGTCGCTAATTGTGATCCGAGCACTCTCAATCGGGCATATAAATGTCTATCTGTGTAAAAACTCTAAGTAGGTGTCCAGTGCAAGCAAACGCAAGAAGATGATATTTATATAGATCAAATAAGAGTACATTAAGTGTCAAGCGGCAATTCGCAAAACATATCATAAATGTTGTAACATTTTCTAATCCCAAAATGAGAGCCCAGCCTCTCGAGTCGGTCGCCAATTAACATTTTTCATGCTTAGCATATGGTATTAATGCCGTTTAATTATAATTGTTTGTTGAGGCTTCTCATATCAACATAAATGTCTGTTTAACAATCTGGCATGTTGGAGAAAAATTGACATAATAATGAAATGAGAGCGCATGATATACAAATGCACACAAAACGCGAACATATATTTAAATGTTGTATTTTGATAAGTCGAAAGTATTACAATGTCAGATCGCCAGACAAAGACATTTTGTCCGGGGATCTGCAGCGCGGCTACCTTTATCATTTCTCTCACATCAAAATCTTCCAGTCACACATATCATTGCGTATTGAACAAAAACATGAAATTATACAAAATATATATTGAAATTATGTATACAACAAAACATAAGAAACCCCGTAAAGGGTGCATAAAAGATATATTTATAGAGAAACGGCATTGTTTATTAATTTTAAACACTTACACCACAAAAAGCTTTAACTTTTTGTTTCCATTGTTTATCGAACATTAACACTACATATATAATCGCATGCACATACACATGGATTTGTGTGTAAAAATATTTGATATTGAATTCAGCCTAATTTGAGTTTCCCTTATTTGTATTGTATAAAATGTTTTAAGGTCTAAGAAATTGTCTAGATACATAGCATAATTGAGGCTACTATTGATAACTGATTATTGGAGAAACCCAGACAAATTGAACTCGATAAACGTAACATAAATATTTATTTATAGATACAGACATACCAAGCGAGCGATACAATTGTAAAAAAAAATTGCAACCTATGCAAATGAAACGAAAAAATAAGTGTGGATTATGTGTATTATTATTATACTAAGCCACGAATATTACATATTATGTACACTGTCAGAGCTGAGCAGCGGAGAGAATTAAGTGTAAAATTAAAAAGTGTAAATTACCATACGAAGAACATCAATTACGATTACAACTCAACCCAAATTATGGCGCCTACTGCTTGGCCAATCTACTACACTGAGAGGATATACAGCATATTAAATATACATACAGAAATACGAATATTTGTGGTAAAGAGAACGAACTAAAAAATAAATGTTGAAAACAAAAGGCCAAAAGCGTTTCATTCAAGGACCAGTTAAGCAGCACACGCCCCTTAAAGCCGGCCAAGCAAACAAAAGACCCAAAAAAAAATGGCAAATGTAGGAAAACACAACAAAGTGGCAGCCACAACAAGGACAGGGATGCGGGGAAGTGACCCATAAGATGGGATTGGGGGGAGTGGGACAGGATTTTGCGGCCAAGGAGCCCACAAGTGCGTTAAACAAACGTGCGTAACTTTCCGTTTGACGAATATCCTTTTAATCCTTTTAAATGTGCAGGGAAATTGAAGGGGCGCAAACAAAGGACACATAAGGTCAGAAGTCTCAACGAAATTACCGAGAGGACGGGTGCAAATGCCCTGCAATAATCAACGAAAGGATAAACTACGGAATAAATGGCGAATCAAGGGTATCACGGCCCTAAAACTCATCCGACCAACAAAACCCAAGACACAATGGCCGAGTATTTTCTTTTTCCTGTCGTCTTTGTCTGTCCCAGGACACCACAAAGGTGCAACGAGCCCGGCTGCCTCATTACGGAATCAAAGCCCTGTACACATCAGGGGTGGCTGGGTGGCTGGGGTGGTTGTGTGTGTCTGGTGACAGATGCGAGCTATCGATTCCGAATTTGTGTGACAGACAGGACATCAGGATACAGGATGGCCCCATGCAGCGGGGTGACAGCGGGGGGCTTTCGGGGAAACGACAACATTGCATGGAAATGAGCAATTAACGCCTGGGCCATCGTTAGGCCGGACCAATCTGGCTGGCTATCGACGAATCAACAGATTTTCTGTGGAGCCATCAAAAGGGTTTTCCTACTCTCTCTTGATTAAGGTATAAATATTAAATTAGCAGGGAGCTCTGGATGCTCCTCACTCTGTTTTGGCACAGCTCTTGCTTTTGCTTTTGCTGCTGCTGCTGCTGCTGCCTTTGCCGTTAATGAGGCATAGCCATGGCAAGTGAAGGAGTCAGACAGGATGTGGTTTGTTAAGAGGCTCGTTCGCTGCTTAATTATACATGGCAGCGCCCAAAAGTCGACTAATTAATATGCAGCAGTCGAGCAGCGGAGCAGGAGAGGGGGAGTGGAAGTGGAAGTGGCCCGGTTAATGAGCCAAAGCTTCGCAGCATGTGTGTGCCAAGTTTCGACAGTGCTGGTATTGGTGTGTGCAAACAGCCAGGGAATTGACGCCGATCCGATGCCAATGCCGACCAAATAACTCAATTTTCATAGAGTGGCCCGGCTGAAGGGCTCGCGGGGGAACCACCAATAAACACTTTTTGCAACAAATCCAAACTATTCCGCAGCAACCACGGTGGCAGCGCGGCAGCAGCGACAGGCGCAGTGAAACTTTTTGACAGCGACAACATGGCGTACAACTGCCAACTGCTAGTGCACTTGGGTGTGGCACGGATCCTACAGCTCCCGGTCCCAGGCTCATTGCCACCTGCATGGGCGAGTGGTGCGGTTGCCAAATTAACAAAAGCGGGCAACTTTGTTGTGGGTACAAAAACAATGGAGTCGGCTGAACTGTCTCAAGCACATTTCAATTTGCGCTCACCGAAACAAAGTTGCTGCCTGCATGCGGACAAATGTCAAAATATTTAGTTGTGCCACCAAAACTTTGCCTCCAGAAATTGAAAAGAAATATTGGTTAACCCGTGGGACCGAAAGCAAATGCCCCGATTCTGCCAGAAGTTTCGCGCTGCGAATTAAATTGGAATAAAATTGTGTGTAGCTGTTGCATTGTTTGCCTGTTGTTGTGAAGCTGGCCCACCGCAGCTGTCAGTTGGTGAGATTGAAAGCGGCATTGTATTTGCCATCGGTTTCATAAAAACATCGTTTTCTTTTTGAGTTTACGCTCAGACCTTGCAAAAAATGGCTTTAATCTGCCTCCAGAGGGGGTTCGCCGAAGAAGCTTTTGAACACTTTGATAAATACAACCATGCCTAAAAGCATGCTACGTTTTTTTCACACCCTCGTTGCTCAGCTGTCAACGGGTCGCATACGCAACTTGGGAACTACTTTCAGAGCCTTGAACTCTTGACTTTTGATGCAAGCCTACTACTTAAAGTAATTTACTTAAACATGCTCCAGTTATGGGTTAATTTTTTGGAACTCCTAACGCAGATATTAAGCTATATTTAACCCAACTATGACCTGTTCAAATTGTAAGTACAACATTTTTTCAACGGATTCTTGAACTTATGACAGTAAAAACCAGCACATAAAAATTCTCGCACTTTAAGTGAACGGTTCAATTACATTTGTAAGAGATTTAAACCACTCAAAAGTAAAAGTGAAAAACTTCAAATGTAGTTGGATAAATGTACTGTATTAAGCCAACGCAAATGTAATGTTTGCAAGCATTTTATAATTCCCCCTTTGTGGATCCCTTGAAGGGTGTATTTCCTTCGTCCCGGTAAAGCCTTTTAGCTTTGCGAAAAAATGTTGATATCTCTGGGAGCTTTGCACGGGCGACACTTGAGAGTGCCGTGAATGTCGTTTTAATAATTTATTTTGTGCGCACAGCGGGATGCTCATTAACACACAAACATACAGACACTCGCACACACACCTCAGTGTCGCCACATTTTTTTTTTCTGCAGATGTATTGGCGCACACACGCACAGGACACGCACTTGGTAACCTCGTCGTCGATTCGGTCGGCTGGCTGCTGCATATCACCTTAATTACAGGCAGCAGTCTGGGCGCAGTCAGACGGCAAATGGCAGACAAGCTAACAGCGTTTATGGTGGTCCAAATTGCCAGGTCCCCGTCCTGCGTCCTCCATCCTTCGTCCTCGGCATATTGTCGGTGTCGTTACGCTTTAGCGATTCGCCACTGTACCCGACAAAAGAGCAACGGATTCAGTTTGCACTCGACTGCTGATAAGCGTGCGATTCCTGCAGGGGCACACACTTAGCCAGAAACACACAGCCTGATGGCCATGAATACATGCACCGTTGAGTTGCGTTTATATCGGGACTTATGTTACGTCTAAGTGAAATTTAAGGACTCCACTCAGCAACGTACCAAATCCTCAGAATAGTTTGGGCCATGTGTGCTGGCATTTCGCATGATGAGTTTGCCTTCCACGGAAGCAGGAAGCCATCAAGACACACACCACACAGCACCCCACTCATAAAGGCTACACAATCACACTCGATGAGCGTCGACAGCTGGTAGGACACAGATCAGCAGTGGAGGCAGCATCCACCTGCAACAGGACGTTGAAACTTACACAGACCGCAACAGGCTCTTGGCTCGCAATAATAACCAACAGTGATGGGGAGCGACCAGGTGGTTGTACCTAAAGGTAATTGTCTTCAGTTACCTTAATTTTACTTCTGTACAGACTAAATTGGTTAAAAAAGCCTTCGGGCTGAGATATGAGTATGTACATTTTATCTGAGCTGTCTAAATTACCGGTTGGTTATTTTAATATTTATTTGGTCATAAGAAAATAAATCCAGCATACAATACCTAATTTAATTGCAATTTCAGAGCACTGGCTGCTGGGCTTTAAATTCTTGAGTAAAGTGTCGGGTAGCACATTTGTGAGAAGGTGAAAGAAGTAGTTTTCTCAAGATTATTACATATCTTACACG
The DNA here is from genome assembly GCA_018150695.1 of Drosophila oshimai. Lineage (NCBI taxonomy): Eukaryota > Metazoa > Arthropoda > Insecta > Diptera > Drosophilidae > Drosophila > Drosophila oshimai. The sequence goes on along the minus strand of JAECWM010000213.1, from coordinate 1,915,621 downwards.
CCAAAGAACAAAAATATTTCAATTCTAATTATTTTTCATTGATTCTCTTTAGCATTTACATATGTATGTATCTACTCCACTCAGCTACTATACATATGTTTATTTTTGGTACCTTACCGTTGTTTCCCATCACTAGAAAAACACCCATTTATGGCTGACTTACAAAGAGTGGACTGAACCCTAGAACCGGGCCCAGACTGGGCCATTGTGCAACCACTTCATTTCGATTCTAATAACTCCAATTACGAATGGCGGATGGGATAAAACTGTTGTGCATGAGCCGGAGATTCCATGAGTGTGCGGCTGTGGGTTCGTTCCACTTCCCAGGCGGCTTTGTGAATGGGCGGCATGTGGGTGGCTCAACTTGTTGCTGGACTTTATGACATGCCAGCCGCTTTATCCAGGCTATTATTCCAGGGATTTTATGTGAAAGGACAACGCACGAATGCGCAGGCAGTGCCGGGATTTGCCTGGCAAATCGAATCTAGCACAGCGGAAAGGTTTGGCCCCGCAGTGTGGAAGTGGCCGAATCCTGCAATTAGGCTGCAAATGAGTTTTCCACTTTAAATTGGTCATTTGTCAGCAAACTAATTTTATTCCTCTACATGGATACTTAATAGCTAGTTTATTTGCACGTGATGGGAGTGGGTAGGTGTTTTTTTTTTCAATGCGATCGCTTAGGAAACGTAACCGTCGGACTTTCTTTAAGAGCAATTTACTTGACGCGGAAGCGACGCAGGGTGGGTGGCAGGTAATCCTGGTTAGCAACCACATTGGCGGGCAGGTACTCCGAGCTGGGTGCGGGTGCAGGTGCAGCACTGGCTGGCTGGGCTGGCTGAGAGGCAAAGTCCAGGACTGGGGCACGACCCTCGTTGGAGATGCGGGAGACTCCGGGCAGCTGGTTGTACTGGTTCTGAATGGCCAGCTGGGCATTGGCCGCATCCTCGGGCGTGCGGTACTTGACGAAGTGCACCTCCGGCTTGTTGATCGAGCTGGTCTTCAGGGCGTTCAGCTGCTTGGCCAGGTTGGACACATCGGACTGCTTGGTCAGCACGTAGATGGCGGTCTCCTGCTGGGCGGACTGCTTGGCCAGCTGAAGGGCGGCCTGCTCGAAGCCCCGGTTCTCTGGAGTGCGGATGAAGACCACGCGGAGGTTCTTTTTCAGCGAGCTGGCGATCTGCTGGTTGCTGGCTCCCTCATCGAACTGCTCCTCGGGAGCGGCGTAGCTGTAGAACTCCTTCTGGAACTCCTCCACCAGGGGAGCAGCCTGAGGAACAACAGGTGCCTCAATAGGCTGGGAGAGCACCGCCTCGCCGCTCTGCACGGGCTGCAGCAGCTGCTCCTGGCCACCTCCGGGCAAGAAGGAGAGACCCTGATCCGCATGGGCCACCGGCTGGTAGTTGTAGCCCAGCTTATCAGCACTGCAGCTGGCAGCGAACAGGCAGAGGAGCTGTTTAGTAAAAGATGATCATGTTTAGAAACGCCTCCGATCCCCTGACCAAATCCTCAAGAGACTTACAATAAAAGCGCGCATGGTTATTGGAGCTGCGTACAATTGGAGCTGATGGGGGTAACTAATGCTGAAAGTTAAGCCCAATCCGGCTTTTATAGTTGGAAACCCAGCACTGCACTCACCCCGCCCACGAACCAGACCCAGTCTTCGGCTTGGAGAGAGAGATCCACTGTTTGGGAACGACCTTGCCAGCGCTGCGCTGCTGATTTGATTTCGATGCTATTCGGCTCGGTTCGGTTGTCATTAAAACGCCCCGTCGTTTAAATATGCAAGCGGATTCCCCAGATTAGGCTTAGGCCTATCGCTGGTCCCCGATCGTTTGTCTCGACTTTGATTTAAATGCACTCTGCGCGGTTTATAAATATGCATGGCCCATCAGGGACTGCGATTGCGAATGCTGCCGCCGATGCGATGCTGCCACATTATCTAATTGATTTGTGTTGGCTGCGACAGGCCATAAAAAACTATGACTTGATGCTGCGGAGAGAGGAAAAAACGGCAGCCACTGTGTTGAAATGCTGGGAAAACAAACAGCTACTGGCTTTGGCGATAATATCGGAATATCTGGCGGTAGGCGCTCGGCGGTCACCAGTTGCCACTCCGGGTTGGCCAGCTTAACCTTTGTGTGAGCGGAAGATTTTTTATACGTTGTTGAGCGGAAGACACAATTTTGTGCATCGTGCTTGAACCGCGTATATCTTAAAAACCTTTATTCAGAAAAGTTTGAAATTTTTACTGAATATGTATTAACTCAAAATCATTAAATTAAAAATTTAAATTTTTAAATTAAGCCTACACTAAAAAAATTTTTAAGTTTTACCTTGAAAAAAATTGCAGGTGAGAATAATTACGTAAAACTCGCAAACTGATCAAACAATTGAAAAACGTGATATACCACGTTATAGGGATTTGAATAAGCTTTCCAAAAAGATCAAATGTGTCATACCTTTCTTTAGAAGAAGTCACTATAAAATTAGTTCAAAGGTCTAAAAACGTGCAAAAAATGTGTGCAGGTAGTTTGTTTTACCATCAACCCTTTTTTGGGTCATTCCAAAAGGAGCTGTCGGCAGCTGCACCTGGCGGTCATAAATGATTTGGGTGATTTGTGACCGTTACTTTTATTAGCAAGAGTACCTAAAACCACAAATACCCCTTTTTGGACATTTTTAGTAATAATTATATGATTAAAACATTTTATTTTTATAAGAATTATAATTTTGAAATAAAAATAATACTAGTTTTCTAGTATATTTGTGGTATTATTAATCAAATTTGTACAAAATAAATGCAATTTTTCAACAATATTGGTTGTTTTTCTTAAAATTTTACCAAAGAAGGGTATGACACATTTGACCATTTTGGAAAGCTTATTCAAATCCCTATAACGTGGTATATCACGTTTTTCAATTGTTTGATCAGTTTGCGAGTTTTACGTAATTATTCTCACCTGCAATTTTTTTTCAAGGTAAAACTTAAAAATTTTTTTAGTGTAGGCTTAATTTAAAAATTTAAATTTTTAATTTAATGATTTTGAGTTAATACATATTCAGTAAAAATTTCAAACTTTCTGAATAAAGGTTTTAAGATATACGCGGTTCAAGCACGATGCACAAAATTGTGTCTTCCGCTCAACAACGTAGTTAAAAAAAGTTTTCCCTAATAAAATCCAACATTATTAACAGATTTATCTAAAAATCGGCAAACTTGTTTAAAATCGTTGAAGACGAGCTGTCAGAAAATTTCAGATCGATAGCTTTTACACAACCCGAGATATTTACAAGCAAAATCGAAATGGAACAAAAATGTTCCTTCCGCTCACACAAGGGTTAAGCCGGTAATTATAATTTTCATTATTTTCCACAAGCTCGCGTCTTTTGCTGGGCACGGGTCGAAAACGTCAATCTCACCCAACGGTTCAGTTAATGAAGTTCTTTAACTAATTTAAACTTTTCGGCATCGTTTGATGGCCACGGCAAAATAAGAATTTAAAATGTGGAATAACAGCTGTATGGGTCGAGAGGCAAAAAATATTAAAAATAAATTCGTAATTACAATTTCCTTTGGAAATTCCTTAAGCTGCTTTTAAGCTATTAATCTAACTTTTAGCTGGCTGTGGCTCTTTTCGTTGACATGATACTCTCTGGCTGATTGTTTAAGTATTTATAATTTCCCTCTCAGCAAAAAAGTTTGTTATTTATTTATCATAGACAAATATCGTTAGAAAATCGTTCGTTTTTTCTTGTAAATACTAACAACTTTTGATATTGTTTTTATTTATTCAAGATCTTTTAATCATTACTGAAACGCCAACTGTTCTTTTAAATCAATTTTATCTTTATAAATAAATAAATACAATTCTAGCTTGAGGTCTAAGACCCTCTGGTCTTACTTTCTAGGATTAGCCATGAAGATGAGACTCCACCCAGTATTTGGCCACTCACGCTGGCTATTAGCCGGCACCGCTGCACACCGAAACTCTTACCAAAGTTTGAGGGCCAACAAAGCAAAAGCAGCGCCAAAGTGCGCCTAATTTGGAGATGGCAGGCCAAACAAGCCAGAAGCTCCGAAAACGAAGAAAAGATTGGAAACACGCAAACTTGGCAGCTGCTGGATGGAATCCGAGACTTGGACCTTGGACACACCTGTCCCAAAATTGCAGCAAGTCATGAGCATGAGCACGAGCTGCCTCCGGCCAGGAACCGGGATTAAAGCGCTTGGCTCCGTGCAGCCTGGTGAAGATACCGCGAAATAAAAAGGACACCTGATGGGTGGGTAAGTGGGTTGAGGGTTGGAGAATATGGGGGCGGCAGCTTTGACGTGACTCGCAAAGTTTTTGGCAGGCACCGCTAACGAGCGAAGCTCGTCCTCCTCAGCCCAGGTTCTCATGTTGCTCAAAAATGCTTAAACTAAAACTTGCTCAACAGATTTGCACTGGCTGGAGCCTTTTTACGGCTGCACTTGGGCTTGTCACATGGCACTGGGTCTGGAACTGGCACTGCCACTGGCACTGGCACTGCCACTGGCAGGTGGAAGTGTGTGTTTGACCTTTGACACTAAAACAATTTGCAAAGCGAAATGATGTCAGCCTCAGTGTCCTCTCCTGTCCTGTCCCACTTTCCCACCGGTCGTTGTCTGGGTAGTGGCGTAATTTAGTTGAAACATTCTTAAAGCAGCGCCTGTCGTAAAACCTTGGGCTCTGTCGGAGGGATAGCGATTCCCGGCTCATGTGGGTGGAGACGGATTGCGGGAAAACTCCGCGCGCAGCTCATTAAAAAGTTTTTCCGGCGACAACGGCGACGGCGACATTTGCTTAAGAAAACATTTGAAGGGCTGTGGGCGGTGGGCGGTTACCAACACCTTAATGATTATCTAAGAGATACTTTGAAGATAATCCACAAAGTGTGGGGGCAAAAACTCAGAAGTAAAATGTTACGCTTCTAGGCCGAGTAATTAATTATTCATAATAGAAGGCTATAGATAAACAGCCGTCTTCGACCAGCTTTCCAGCCTCGTCATAACAACTACAGAAATGTTTTCTGATTAAAATTTAAATTAAATTTGTTTGCAAGAACTCGGAATTCCGAGTACGTTGAGTAATTTATGAGCCAGCTGCGGAAAAACAACCGGGTTTTCTTTATTTAGTTCACAGGAATTTACTTTGAGTTTAGAATAATTTACCAAAAATAACAAAACTAATTAATTTAAAACAACTTTACACTTATAACGAAAAATTAATTATTATAAAAAAACGCTGCTGTTGGTTGGCAATTTAACATTTATTTATGGACGATGAGCTTAGTAAGTGCATCAGCGCGAGGCCAAAAACTTTACTCAACAGTTTTTGAAAATAAGCTTGCATGAAACAGAGAAATTAACACCAAACCTTTAAGGTTGTACCATTTCTCAATTCGGTTTAACTAGGGTTGTTTTCTAGGTCACATTTGGACTTAATTATTAGAAGCAAAAAAAAAACTTAATATAGCCAGCGTTCATGTAGTAAATTTTACGAATGTTCAATGAAATGGCCTAAATAAAAACCAAAAAACTTCCACAAGCTTGTGGATATATTTATCGATAATTTATACAGGAACAGAGCAATTGATTTTAACTAATTAGCGTTTAATTTAATTAACCTTTAAACAGTCTTTGGCACTAGCCGCTAATCCCCAGTTGACTAACGGCGCTTTCCCGGTGGCAGATACTCCCGGAAAAGCGCCTGCAGCTTGGCGGTCTCCAGTTCGCTGGCCTGCTCGTGCGTCTCGTACTCGGTGCTATCCCTCGGCCGTATCTTAAAGATCACGGGGACGGGGGTCTGTGGCTTCAAATCTATCACATCCGCGCTTTCTACAGCATGGTTAATACTATTTCCCGGCAGCCTATCGTAATCGCTTCTGAGGGCGCTCAGAGCTCGCGTCACATCTGCCGGAGTTCTATACTTTACAAAGTGCACCGAAGGTTTCTCGGTTGCCTGCTGCTGAATGGCAGCCTGTTGCTCGGCCAGAGCAGCTGCATCCGCCTGTCGGTGCAGCACGAAGATGTCCAGCGGATTGTTAACCGCCAGTTGCTTGGCCGTCAGCGTGAAGAGATTTGTCTCCGGCGTGCGGATGAACACCACCTGTTGCGGCTGGGAGAGCACCTGAGCCAGTTGTCGAGGAGCCGCCTGATCCTCCTCCGGCGGAGCTACGTAGGTGAAGTACTCCGTGGCCAGTTGGCGGCCAGGGGCCACTTCATTTTCCGCTGGGAGGTAGACATCACCCAGAGCATGGCTAGTGGCCAGGAAAAGCCAAAGAAACTGCAAGGGAGGGGGTTAGTCAAAAGCCAAAAACACTCTTCTGTTTTAGCTTACCATCAAGGAATGCATGGCTGTGATATTCCGCGCCGGCTGATTTGGCGATTTTTACCGCTCGAAGCGCTGCTCGGTTATAATCCAGTCCCAGCAACAAAACCATCCTTATATACGACACAAACAAATAGACGTTCGAAAGTGAGCTGACTTCTCGGCCGCCGCGTCTCTCGTTATGATTTCGTTTTATTTTGCCTTTTTGGCATTTGTTTTGCCTGTTGCGAACTTTTCAAAGATTTCTGCAAACGTTTGCTCTGGTTTTGGTTTTGGTTTTGGGTGCTTGCCTGCTCCGATTATCCATGTTAATGTCGTTCAATTTTGGAAATGCTAATTTCTGGGCTTGCACAAAAGCCAGCCCCAAACGCAGAAGTGTGGATGTGCGTTTGACCCGGTCCCGGCTTGAACTTGAATTTAATTCGCATAAAATTTACAAATGAGCTCCCAATTTGAATTAGTTAAAAGATATTTTCATATGCTATTTGGGGCCCCATTGTTGTCGCCTGTCATAGTCGAAGCCATTTGTTTTGACTTCCCGGGGCTAAAGTCCCCTCTGGCTCACACCCCCGCAGCCCTACTTTCACTCGCCAGGTAGATTTACGACCGATGTTTTTTGGCTTCTGATTTGTTAATTTACACGTCATTTTGATGTTTCTTCTGGTCTCTAACATATTTTAGCCCATAGGCTCTCATCTCCGATAAGCGGCTTACCGAAATTAACAACTCCAGCTGAGATCTGGCCGAGTATTCATTGATGTATCTTGGGCTTTATTTGCAGCTACAACTAGTTACCCGTTGGGGCAGTCTTATGGCACTAATTTAATGTCTTAATTTGGTGGGGAGCCACTTAGTGCCTCCGGTTTCTGCCAGAGACCGAAGTTAGGTATGATCTGGATGACCCCGCTTCCGAGGGAAAGACCATACGACTGCCCGATCGACGTCGCTCATTGGCTCTGAAATCGATGCGCCTCGATCTTGCAGAGCGGTCGTCCACACCAACGTCGTTGTAGCCTGCTCCTAGATCCTGCTGCGCCTCAGGAACTGGAGGCAGGTCGATCTGCCCAAGGGTTGAAGCTCCAGCTGCAGCTCCCGCCGCATTGTATCCCTGGGAAATGGAAGAGTAACTGGGCAAGGGCGGCAGATAACCTGACTGTGGCTGATACGACGATTGCTGAGATGAGGGCAAATAACCAAACTGGGGAGCCGGATATTCCCCAGTTTGAGGACCCTGATCGTACTGCGGCTGCTGCTCCGGGTAGTAGCCCAAGGATGATGCCTGTCCACGCTGCGGAATAGCAGGTCCACCGCCGTACTGCGCCTGAATGTGCTGCTGGGCCTGGGCAGCTTCCTCCTCCGTCCTGTATTTGACAAAATGAACCTGGGGCTTGTGCTTGTGGTGCTCCCTCAAGGAGCTCAGTTCGCTTGCCAGTTCGTGGGCATCCGTCTGCTTGTTGAGCACGTAGATGGCCGTCTTGTCCTCGCTGGTTTGCTTGGCCAAGGCATTCAGAGCACCTACCACCGCCTTGTTTTCGGGAGCCTTGATGAACACCACCTGGAGATTCTTCTGGGAGAGTGTTGCCAGCTTATTTTCCACTAGGTCAGCCTCCTCCACCGAGTCGTAGGGGGCTTCAAAGGCATAGAAGTGCTTGTGGAAGTCCGCATTCTCCTGGTAGCGATTGCCCGGTTGACTGGGATATCCATCGCCCACAGCACCTTCGCTTCCATAGCTATTCACAGCTCCTCCGTAGCTGTTCTGCTGATACTGGTAACCCAATTCCGCAGAACTGACAGCCAGCAACGTGAGAAACTAGGACAGACTTCATAAGCATATGAAAACCTTGCAAATTTCCAGGTAAACTCACCGCTATTCCCAGCATGATATAAACACAGCGAAGCGCAAAAAACATTTGTCAAACGATCTTGAGCTGGCAAAGCATTTTATAATTTCTCGCCCTCGAAAGTGGTCGAACGAAGCAACCCAAATCTGGACAAATGTCGGGCAACATCCCGCCTTATAGGGTAAGTAGTTCAATGCCGCCTGAAATGTGTTACAAAATTCGCGATTCCCCAACGGTTACAAAATATTTTACACTAAACAAAAATAAAAATAAAAATGAAACTATTCAAAAATAATATTTCGACATTAAAGTATTTAGTTAAACGTTTTGAAATTGTATACTTTGAAGAACTTAATTATTAATATCGAACAACAGCAAGTTTATGTTTAGTGTCATAATTGATAATTTTTTAAACACTTCTTTAGAACCAAATTGACACAACAATTATTTTTCGGTGTATTAAAAATATATTTAATTTTATTTTGGAGACATATCAAAACTCGCAATATTTACAAACTAGGCAACATGGGTCGCAGCGAGTGCGTAGGAATCGGTGATGGGTCAGTCTGGGATCGGTTCAGTGGCTTACTGGCGGAATCGCAGAACCGAAGAGGGCAGGTAGGAGCTGCCGGGAGCAGCAGGAGCAGCTGCATGGTGGGCAGCGGGCTGGGAGGCAAAGTTCAAGACCGGAGCAACGCCTCCGTTCTGGATGGTGGAGGATCCACCCAGCTGATCGTACTGCGACTGGATGGCCTGCTGGGCATGGGCCGCATCCTGGGGAGTGCGGTACTTGACGAAGTGCACCTCGGGCTTGTTGTTGTTGTTGTTGCGGATTCCATTCAACTTGTTGCTGAGGTCCCCGATGTCAGCCTGCTTGTTGAGCACATAGATGGCGGTCTCCTGCTGGCCAGCCTGCTTGGCCAGAGCCACTGCAGCATTCTCCAGGCCGCTGTGCTCGGGTCCCTTGATGAAGATCACGCGCAGAGCCTTGTTCAGGGAGCTGGAGGCCTGATCGTGGCCAGCTGGCTCGTTGAAGTCGCTCTCGTCGGCGGTGTAGGTGAAGAACTCCTTTTGGAGCTCGGCCTGGGGAGCGGAGTAGTGGGGAGCATCAGCGGAGGGAGCGGCCTCGGGGGCGGCCGCAGGAACATAGGACTCGGAGGGGGCGGCATAAGATGGCTGATCCTGGGTGGCAGCCACCGGAGCAGAGTATGCTGGTCCTGCGGGGGCGAAGGAGGTGGCAGCGGGGGCCGAGGCAGCGGGCTGGTAGTTGTAGCCACTCCTGGCACTGGCAACAGCCACAAGGCACAGAGCCTGGAATCAAAGAGAAGGATTAGTTTGAGGCAATCCTCCCAGATCCTCCTTTTTCTAGTACTCACAATAAGGACGCGCATCTTGGATTGTGTGTAGGTGGATAACTCCGCTTGGTTTGCTGGATCGAAGGCAAGTATGTCCAACTCCACGACACCCACGACTTTTATGCGAAATCACTGCAGCTTGCAACTCTATTTTTATTTTTTGCCATCATTTGGTTTTTTAATTGGTTGTATTCGATTTTGCACCTCATTTCGAGCGGATCGCGCATCGCTCCTTCATCAGCTTATCGCCAGTTTGGCCCATTCCCATTCGCCTTTTGTCGCCATTTGTTTTAATTTACTTTTTGCTGCTGTTATCTTTTAACTATTGGCTTTGCTTTTTGCTGCATCATTTGCTGGTGAGCAGCGAGCAACGAGCATAATTTTTTATGATTTTTCTAAGCAGACCCCGGCGATTCGACTTTTCGGTTTATGCTAATCGGCCGTAGTGGGTGCTCTTGAAAAGAGCTGTCGATTGACCACTTTGGCTCTTTGTTATTGGCCATTCATCCGGCCACTCTGTTATCACTCATACATTATGTATGCCGTCTTGGTTCCGTCTTGCAGTTGCCATAAATTTGAGCGCTAATAGTTTGTCTAACCTTTTACTTCACGCAGATTAACATTTTAATTATGATAAAAAATTTTCGTCGATTGTTTTGCCAGCATCCCAAAACATGTAAATTATATTGATTTCCACTTGTGTTCGCGTTGGAATTTTTATGGCCACTCGGGGCATGTAATAAACGCCGAGCTCTGCAATTTTTCAAAGTGGCCCAGGCAAACCATCAAATCTCCGAATTGACACCATCAACTTTATGGCCCAGTTCCCACAGACAGGACAGCAATAGCCAAGGGGTTTGATTAAAAAATAATTGTATTTGGAAGTTCGTTCGACAAATCAATAGATAACACAAAAGTCAACAAATGGCAATGGAAGAGCTAGCAGCTAACAGCTAGCAGCTATGGCACCTTCTAGTGGCGGTAACGCAGACGACGCAGCACCGACGAGGGCAGGTACGAGTTCTCGGGAATCTGGGCCTGAGCCTGACGCACTGGTCCAGCGGAGGCGAAGTTCAGGGCGTTGGCCACACCACCGTCATGGGCCTGGGAGGATCCACCCAGCTGATCGTACTGTGACTGGATGGCGCGCTGGGCGTTGGCAGCGTCCTCGGGAGTGCGGTACTTGACGAAGTGCACCTCGGGCTTGTTGTTCGAGTTGCTGCGGATGGCATTCAGCTTGCTAGCCAGATCTCCGATGTCAGCCTGCTTGTTCAGGACATAGATGGCGGTCTCCTGCTGGGCAGCCTGCTTGGCCAGAGCCAGAGCAGCGTTCTCCAGGCCACGGTTCTCGGGTCCCTTGATGAAGACCACGCGGAGTCCCTTGTTCACGGAGCTGGAAACGCGTTCCAGGGCTTGGGGCTCATCGAAGTCCTCCTCGTTGGCGGTGAAGGTGAAGAACTCCTTCTCGAGCTCAGCAGCGGGAGCAGGGGCGTTGTAGGAGACGGGGGCACCAAGTCCATGACCGGAGGATCCCAGGCCGGATCCCAGACCGGAAGATCCCAGGCCAGAGGATCCCAAGTCGATGGAGCCGCCTCCAAGACCGCTGTCCAGGCTGCCGAAGTTGCTGCCGCCTCCCAGGCCCAAGGAGCCGCTGCCTCCGCCCAGGGATCCTCCAAGAGATCCCCCGCCGCCTCCCAGGCTCAGAGATCCGCTGCCAGGAGCAAAGGACAGACCGGAGCCGGAGTGGGCCACAGGCCTGTAGTTGTAGCCGAGCTTGTCGGCAGAGGCGATGGCCAGGAGGCTCAGGACGATGAAGGCGCGCATCTTGCTGTGCTGTGCTGGGCTGTTCTAGTTGGAGCTCTGAGGTCGGAAGTCAGAATGATGTCGAGTGGAGCCGCTGGGCCATTTATATATACAGGGGCGTCAATCAGAACAGGCGTGTGACAGCGTGCTGGAGATCGCGATAAGGTGCGCATTGTCTGCGCCTAACCTGTTTTTCTGTTTTTCTTTTTCCTCATAGCGGTTCGGTTTTTGGCCTAAAGAAGAAGCAGAAGCAGAAGCAAAAGCAGAAGCTGCGGCGTTGGCGGCGGCGTTGATTAAAATTTGATGAACTTGCAGCTTACGCACAAACAAAATTCGTATGCAAATCAGCGGGGCGACAAAGGGCTAAAAGCTCCAAATTGTCCGACCGTGCAGTAGCCGAGTTCTTTTGTTCGCCCATTTTGTTATGCAAATGGAGCCAGAGATGATTGAAAGTAAGACTCCGACCAATGGTTGTGGGCTAATTTCCCAGCTTAATAATTTTAAATTGCTCGAACCAATAGATTAAACCATTGTCGGCTGTCGTTCGAAATCTCGTGCAATTTGTCAAGCGGAGCCATCTCAATCTCGATCTTCGGAGAGCGTGGGCTTGGAGCCCAAGTAGCCGATGAGCCATATGTTATACACCAGATACAGATTATCACGCACAAGATTATACAAATCGACGGCAGAGAAGACATCTTAGGTTTCCGCTCATTTGCAATTTTCACAAACAGCTCGGACACCCACTCATAATTCAATGCGGACCGAACCCGTTTGCCAGCGTTTGCGACGAATGCGAAAATTCCGAAGCTCGGAAAGCCAATTCAAATCGATAATGTGCCTAGGAATGTTAGCCAAGAAGATCCGCAAGCCATTCAACAATTTACATTAACAAACAAATTTATTTTGTATTAAAATATCAACAATAACAGAGGAATGTCTAAGAGTACAACGCCTTAGAAGCGCAGGCGGCGCAGAATGTTGGCGGGCAGGTAGGAGCTTCCAGGTGTGGCAGGTGGGACGTACGAGGAGATGGGTGCGGTGGCCTCGGGCTCAGGGGCGGGCAGGAACTGTTGTGGGGCCTGGCTACTAGCAGCCTGGACAGGAGCGGGCTGGGAGGCGAAGTTCAGGGTGGAGGCAGCACCACCATCCTGGGACTGGGAAGATCCTCCCAGCTGGTCGTACTGACTCTGAATGGCATGCTGGGCATGGGCCGCATCCTCGGGGGTGCGGTACTTGACGAAGTGCACCTCGGGCTTGTTGTTGTTGTTGTTGCGGATGGAGTTCAGTTTGTTGGCCAGATCTCCGATGTCAGCCTGCTTGTTCAGGACATAGATGGCGGTCTCCTGCTGGGCAGCCTGCTTGGCCAGAGCCAGGGCAGCGTTCTCCAGTCCCTTGTTTTCGGGTCCCTTGATGAAGACCACGCGGAGTCCCTTGTTCACAGCGTTGGAAACCTGATCGGAGGCAGATGGGTCGTAGAAGTCACCCTCGTCAGCGGTGTAGGTGAAGAACTCCTTCTCGAGCTCGGCCTGGGGAGCAGCGTAGTTGGGGGCAGCAGCAGACTGGGATCCCTCAAAGGGCTCTGCAATAGATTCTGCCGGACCAGCGGCAAAGGATCCACTGGGACCAGCGGCAAAGGATGCACTGGGACCAGCTGCAAAGGTGGGAGCTTCGTTGCTGGCCAATCCAGAGGGCTGGAAGCTGAGTCCCGAGGGAGAGTGGGCCACCGGCTGGTAGTTATAGCCCAGTTTGTCGGCCCTGGCCAAAATGGCGAGGCACAGGCAAAGGAGTACGGAGAACTGACGCATGTTGATTGCTGGGTGAGCTGGCTGTGGTATGTGATGCTGGTGTCAGATGGTTCTTCGACTTTTATGCAGATGGAATCCGCCGTGTGAAGCATTTACTGTTATGCAAAGTGCTCTGCATAAAGCGGTCTAATTATGGCCCAAAACCACCTAGATCGGGCAGTGCCACCCTGCTAAAATATGCAACGAAGCGGGTGGCTGCACTGGGAGGTCAACTCCATGGCTCAGAAGGAAGAGATGCCCATCTGCGAGCCGACGTCATAAAAACTCATATTAAATTCAATATGCTGCCTTAATCAATATTTCGCGTATTCTTCTATGCCGTTTTTGGCCAGTGCTTTGGACCAACCTTGCCTATTCGGAATTTTCATGTATCTTTCTTTATCGTTGAAATCAATAAAATCTGGCTATAAAAAGCCGCGGACTGGCCCGAGCATCGTAAACCCCATTCGGGGCAGTCTCGTTGGGGGTTACTCATGGATACGGCCCCAATATGAATGCCAATCAGGACGGGATGAGAAGTGTCGCCCAAATCGGTCGGAGAGCAGACAAAACGTTTGACAGGCCGTTTGATATGGAAATGAGGCGCGCCTAGTCGCGTTAGTGCTGCCAAAAATAAATATTTTAAAGATTCGCCAAATTATTATTGCCTTATTCAGCGGCTTTGTCTTTTTTCTGTGTTTCCATGTTTCAGCTTTATGCAAATGTTGCGGGTGGATACGACCTTCCGTCCGCCGGAAGTGATGCGTTGGACTCATCGCTAAATATAGACGCCATCTTAGCCATCTTAGCCATCTTTGCCCTGTTGATCGCCTAGGCCGGTTGCTGGTGGCTAATTAACAACTGCACTGCTGCGCCTTGTCAGCGCCGAATCAGATAATTCGATAATTGGCCTCTTAATAAATTACTTGGCGCCATCCGATTTGGCAATCCGAATCGGACTCCGAACCCCTTAATCTCAAAACTTGCCAATTCTGGCTGTCGTCTCATTTGCATTGTGCTTTTCGGTTTCATATGCTGAGCCAGGCAAACATTTGCAACCGCAGCAGCAGTGTGACGAATAGTTTAAATAAAAATAATAAAGAAACCGCATTTAAATCGCTTATTTATGCATTTTTAAGGCAAATTTGAACTCTTCATAATTCATATCAAATCATAATGCAGGCCGAAGAACTGAATCTTGCACCTATAAAAGCCGAGAAATCGGCGAGAAAAGTAACAAATCATCTTTGCAATCCAACAAGTCACCATGCGTTCCTTCCTCGTCCTTTGCCTCATCGCCTTGGCCACGGCCGACAAACTGGGCTATAACTACCAGCCGGTGGCCCACTCTCCCTCGGGACTCAGCTTCCAGCCCTCTGGATTGGCCAGCAACGATGCTCCCGCCTATGCAGCTGGACCCAGTGGATCTTTCGGTGGTCCAGGAGGATCTATTGCAGAGCCTTTTGAGGGATCTCAGTCCGCTGCTGCCCCCAACTACGCTGCTCCCCAGGCCGAGCTCCAGAAGGAGTTCTTCACCTACACCGCCGACGAGGGTGACTTCTACGACCCATCTGCCTCCGATCAGGTTTCCAACGCTGTGAACAAGGGACTCCGCGTGGTCTTCATCAAGGGACCCGAGAACAAGGGACTGGAGAACGCTGCCCTGGCTCTGGCCAAGCAGGCTGCCCAGCAGGAGACCGCCATCTACGTCCTGAACAAGCAGGCTGACATCGGAGATCTGGCCAGCAAGTTGAACGCCATCCGCAACAACAACAACAACAAGCCCGAGGTGCACTTCGTCAAGTACCGCACTCCCGAAGATGCGGCCAATGCTCAGCGTGCCATCCAGGGTCAGTACGACCAGCTGGGAGGGTCTTCCCAGTCCCAGGATGGTGGTGCTGCCTCCACCCTGAACTTCGCCTCCCAGCCCGCTCCCCGCGAGAGCACCGCTGCCAGTGCTCCAGGTCCCAGCTACCTGCCCACCAACATCTTCCGTCGCTTCCGCCTCTAAGCGCAAATGACCAGTTGTTTGATTTGTTGCCTAGTTATCGTGTTGCTTTACTTTAAAAATAAAACGAAAAATTATTATAAATCGAAAGGTACTTTTATTTTTAAAGTTTTATTTTCACTTTACCCAAAAGATAAGCTGTCATGCATTTAAGAAAAAAACTCTTTTGTAAATAGTTTGGGATTTTTTTTTAGCTAAGGTAGCTAACATTTTTTTTAATATTGGGTCATTGATGCTTTTTTAAACGGCCAATTGAAGAGGTGATAAAGAATAAATCACAATCATCACATTGGGATTAAAAAAAACAATAATAGTATGTTTCAATCTCTGACTTAATTTTTATAACCAAGAAATAATATATAATCAAGACTTTCCTGTTTTTTTTTTTAACTTGTTTTGCTACCAAATTTTGTAATCATTTAATTCATTATTATGATTTTTTTGTATGTTATTTATTTTTTATTTTTCTTGCTTATTACTATAACATTAGAATAAATGTTCTACAGGTGAATTTGAAAAAATACATATAAGATTTAAATGAAAACAAAACATATCATATTGTAAAATTGAACGCAAAAAAAACTAAATTTTAAACAGAAAATTACAAAGCTGGTAATTTATTACGGTTGGTTTACTAATCGCGTTTATGGAAGCTGTAAGATTTAGTTATCCGAGTGGATTTTATTTTGATATGTATTCCTGATATCGTACAAAACGATTTTTTGGCAATTTTGTTCGAGAACCATATAGCAGCTATAGCTATATATATATATATATATATGCCCTATAGACAAAATCGTCAGATTTCTGATGTACCGACTTCAATTTACACTGCCTTCAGTAGAAACAAGACCAATGCTAACGTTTTGTCCAAAATCAAAAAAAAAAATCATACTGGCATATGCTATGATCTAAAGCGATGTCGAAAAACAACATTTAGATGAAGCTTTGTTTAAGTTATCCGATTTTGTAACTTCTTTTGACAAATTATGTCATCCACATTATGAGATGCTAATCTGATGACTTTTAAAAAAAAGTAACTATTCTGCACGATATGTTTTCAACTTTTCATGTTATGATGGTCTCATTTGAATATTTTGAACACCTCCATCAGGAGACGGATTCATACTGACGCGATCAAAATTTGTTCGCTTTTATAAAGGGGATTTGCTTGGAATTCCCAGGCTATTTAAAACAAGTTTCTTTGGAGTTCAAAGAAATCTTCCGACACTCTTTTTGACTTTGAACCTTAAACTAAAAAGTTGTTTGAAATTCTAGACCCACTTTCGATGTCGAAACAACGTCAAACGGTGACCAGCAAAAACATAAACTATCAATGGAATCAGCATAAGAGTATGCATAGATTAAGCATTTATCGATTCGTAGGCGGAACTCCAAGAATGCATCACATTGTGTTAAGTTTTAACGACCGCCAGAACATTTATGGCCGGCTCTTACTTTTTTTTGAAACGGGTTTAATAGTTTTGCAGCATTTTTCCCAATCGAATTCCGGGCAGTTTTGGCCCGGTTAAGAATAAAACAAGGCGCCACGAACCGGTCTAAAAGAACGCGTCTGCAATTGGGCAGAAAGTCTGGGGTAGCCAGAATGTTAGGATAGTTTTTGCATAATCATTTCAAAAGCGCACCGCTTAGCATTAAAAACTAGTTGAGTTATGGAGCAACCCGACGGGAATGGTGTCGTGTCGGCCATTGTTCTAAGGCGGTTCTAACTACGCTCGGTGGGTATAAAAGCTGCTTGCCGCAGCCTCAGGATTCAGTCTTGGCCATTGCCTGTTCAGCACACCCAGCTTCCTACTTTCAACCATGCGTTTCCTCATCGCCTTCTGCCTGATTGGCGCCGCCTGCGCCCAGTACAACTACGGAGCGGGATTCACGGGAGCCGCCTCCGACAATGTTCCCAGCTTCGCCGGAAACGGAGGAGGAGTGGGTGAATACGACAGCGCCGCCAGCAGCCCGGGTGCGGATTACTCTGCCTCCAGCGAGCTGAACAAGGAGTACTACACCTTCGAGGCCGACGAGAGCCAGTTCGAGGATCCTCTGGCCAGCCAGAAGATCGCCGGCTCCGTGAACAAGGGACTCCGCGTGGTCTTCATCAAGGGACCCGAGAACCGTGGCCTGGAGAACGCTGCTCTGGCCCTGGCCAAGCAGGCTGCCGAGCAGAGGACCGCCATCTATGTCCTGAACAAGCAGACCGACATTGGAGATCTGGCCCAGAAGTTCAACGCCGCCCGACAGAACTCCAACCAGCGCCCTGAGGTGCACTTTGTCAAGTACCGCACTCCCGAGGATGCTGCCAATGCCCAGCGCGCCATCCAGTCGCAGTACGACAACCTGGGCGGATCCTCCCAGTCCATCCACGGAGGAGTGGCAAACGCCATCAACTTCGCCTCCGCTGCCCCCGCAGCTCCCGCCCGCCATGGAGCCAACTACTCGCCTCCTGCCGCCGCCACGAGCAACGCCTACCTGCCCGCTAACATCCTGCGTCGCCTGCGCGTCCGTTAAGGACCAAGAACCGACTGTTGTTAAGTGTGTTGTAATTGTAAATGAATAAAAACGAAAATTGATATAAACCAATATATTGTGATTTTAATTACGTTCCACGTAACCCTTTGAAAATGACGGTCGATCGAGACGCAAAAATTTCCTATTCACATGCACAATTGCTGGTGCCTGTATTGTGTAAACTTAATTTTCTTGAGATTTTTAAAGAATATGATATTGTTTGCGGTTTAATTCATATCGAAAACGATTTATGCCCAATTTGTTCTTTAACTAAAATAATATAGTCTACAGTTTTAAAGTGCTGAAATTATAAATCGATAAAATTTAAATACTAAAAAAAACTTTATGTGCTCAACAAAAAAATGGAAAATTACTAAAAAAAAAACACCTTGTCGAATCACACACCTGCAATTTTGTGGACTACAAAGAATAAGCTTTAAATTTCCAATTTAAAGTCGGCTCGACAGTGACTAAACAATGTTCTTCGAATGTGAATCAACTTAAAAGGATGAATAAACATTGTTATGATATAATTTTTTCAGACCAAAGTGGCATTTAAAAGCAGAAAATGTTTGACTGTTTAAATCAGATTGGGGATTGGAAATTTGCAAAAAAAAATCTTTTTAGTGAGGCCGATCAAGATCTATTTATAGATTTCAGTCTTCGTTACGGTTATTGCATTTTTATGCTCATGTTGTTTGTTTTTATAGCTTTTCCTTATAATAACATTTATGCAAAGCTGAATTGCTCTGCGAGCCCAAACAAAAGCCATCCGCTGCCTATTTTGTAGGCGGAAAAAAAACATTTAGCAGCATTCAGCGCTTTGTCTTCGAGAAGCTGCGCCGCCAGCCTCGAAGTTTGGTTCGTATAAATGTTAAACACCGCAGCGGTCATAGACAGAAGCAATCAGTGCTCCGAACCAAGAGAATCTCAACACCAAACTAAAGATGCGCGTCTTCATCGTAAGTGACAAAGCCAGGACCCCTCTAAGCCTGAACTAATGGATAAACTTTTCTCCCCGTAGGTTATGTGCCTGGTGGCAGTCGCCTGCGCCGATAAGCTCGGCTACAACTACCAGCCCGTGGGTCACTCCGGCTCCGGACTCTCCTTCACTCCTGGCAGTGGAAGCATTGGAGGTGGCTCCATTGGAGGTGGATCCCTTGGAGGTGGATCGCTGGGAGGTTCCCTTGGTGGTGGATCTCTGGGAGGTGGACTCGATTCCGGACTTGGTGGTCTGGGAGGTCTGGGAGGTGGCGATTCTCTGAGCGCACCCGTCTCCTACAACGCCCCCGCCCCCACTGCCGAACTCGAGAAGGAGTTCTTCACCTACACCGCCAACGAGCAGGACTTCGATGAGCCCCAGGAACTTGAGCGTGTTTCCAGCTCCGTGAACAAGGGACTCCGCGTGGTCTTCATCAAGGGACCCGAGAACCGTGGCCTGGAGAACGCTGCCCTGGCTCTGGCCAAGCAGGCTGCCCAGCAAGAGACCGCCATCTATGTCCTTAACAAGCAGGCTGACATCGGAGATCTGGCCAGCAAGCTGAATGCTATCCGCAGCAACAACAACAACAAGCCCGAGGTGCACTTCGTCAAGTACCGCACTCCCGAGGACGCTGCCAACGCCCAGCGCGCCATCCAGGGTCAGTACGATCAGCTGGGAGGATCCTCTCAGGCTCATGATGGAGGTGTTGCCAAGGCTCTGAACTTTGCTTCGGCTGGTCCAGTTCAGAGGGCCAACGCCCAGATCCCCGAGAACGCCTACCTGCCCACTTCGGTTTTCCGTCGTCGTTTGTAAATACTTCTAAACGACTTCGAGATGAAGCCGTAGCCTGTCTTTGTTAAAAATTATTGTTGAAACCTATTGATTAATAATATAAAAACTTTTAAACCGAATTCTTATTTGTTATTAATTATATTAATGCTTGAAAATGGATTATTGGTAGTAACACTAAGTTACACAAGAGTAATGAGAATTCCAAAATTTTAAGCGCTCTGGTGATAAGTGAATCGTTTGAAATTTTTGCACAGACCTTTAATATCAAATTTTCCTGGTGTTTTTAAAAAGTATTAGAATTAAAAAAAAAAGCTGTCCTTCAGAAAACTTGTTCTTCAACAATTGCAATTTGATTTTTTACTTCGGATGACTCTGTGGTCATTTAAGATGTTTAACGCAAAATAATTTTTTTTTGTGAGGCCATCGAAAATGTCTTTTACCGCGCTCAATAACAAATATTTATCGATAAAATTTTTTTCAAATATTGCTTACAAGTTCTTTAAAAATGGCGTACCCCCTCCTTTAGGGTAAAACTTACATTTTGGATTTCCTATTAAAAAAAATTACGAAAATATTATAGAAGATGTTAAAATGAATTCCTCGTAAACATAAGTTTAAATTATCTTTATGAGAATGTGCAAATTTAAGTCCCTCCAAGGATGTTTAACCTATGTTTATACAACCCCCAAATTTGTGGAAAAAAGTTAAGTGCTTCCGCTTAATTCTGATAAAGATCAAGATAATTATAAGATAACAATTATATTATGAAATAAAAACACATTGTTGTCACAGCATATAAATAAAGTGGTTAAAAAACAAACAAACAAAACATCTTGAAAAAAAAGAAGAGAATCATTGAACTGATGGGCGGCATTTCAAACACCTCATTAAACGATTCGCTAATTATAGCGCTTGCATCATGCCCATAAATCAGAACTAAGCAGATGTGTCGACAACGATTATGATAACTAAACGATTGCCGCTGAGTTGGAAAACCCAAGTGCAGACGTCCTACATAAAACAAGCTCTTAGCCTTGTCGAAGAATTTGTGAAAAAAATATTTATTTTATATAATACCTACCTAATTATGACCCATCTGCATGATAAACTCATTCCGATGTGCTCGCGACATATTAATTTTATAATTTAATATGAATTCTTGTAAGATATTGAACGAAACTCGAATATTTGAATAACCCACAACGACCAGCCGTCGCATCTGAAGCCACTGCCCATTCGGAGGCAACCAACAAATTCCACACCGAACATTAAAAAAACCAAAGAAGCAAAAAGCTTTGTAGGCGGCAAAACACAGTGGCTTCAAAGAGATCTCCGTGCAGCCAAGTCACGCGGCGGTATCTTTGTCTTTATCAGCCTCCAAGATGGATTTGTATAAATAATAAAGATCGCTCCCAGCCAAAGACAGAAGCAGTTCATACCCCAGATCGAAAGAACTAAACAATCAGCTCAGCCCAAGATGCGCGCATTTATCGTAAGTTGTTCGCCGAAGGACTCAAAGGATTACACTCCAGGATAACACTACCCTTTATGTGCTCCAGGTCCTGTGTTTGGTGGCAGTCGCCTGCGCCGATAAGCTCGGCTACAACTACCAGCCCGTGGGCCACTCCGGCTCCGGACTCTCCTTCACTCCTGGCAGTGGAAGCATTGGAGGTGGCTCCATCGGTGGTGGATCCCTAGGAGGTGGATCCCTTGGAGGCGGATCCCTGGAAGGCGGTTCCCTGGGAGGCGGATCTCTAGGAGGTGGACTCGATTCCGGTCTTGGTGGTCTGGGAGGTCTGGGAGGTGGTGACTCTCTGAGCGCACCCGTCTCCTACAACGCCCCCGCCCCCACTGCCGAGCTCGAGAAGGAGTTCTTCACCTACACCGCCAACGAACAGGACTTCGATGAGCCCCAGGAACTTGAGCGCGTTTCCAGCTCCGTGAACAAGGGACTCCGCGTGGTCTTCATCAAGGGACCCGAGAACCGTGGCCTGGAGAACGCTGCCCTGGCTCTGGCCAAGCAGGCTGCCCAGCAGGAGACCGCCATCTACGTCCTGAACAAGCAGGCTGACATCGGAGATCTGGCCCAGAAGCTGAACGCCATCCGCAGCAACTCTAACAACAAGCCCGAGGTGCACTTCGTCAAGTACCGCACTCCCGAGGATGCTGCCAACGCCCAGCGCGCCATCCAGGGTCAGTACGATTCTCTGGGAGGATCCTCTCAGGCTCATGATGGAGGTGTTGCCAAGGCTCTGAACTTCGCTTCGGCTGGTCCAGTTCAGAAGGCCAATGCCCAGATCCCCGAGAACGCCTACCTGCCCACCTCGGTCTTCCGTCGCCTGCGCTTCTAAGAAGTTTGCCCTTTGGACTCTATTAGCTTAAGCGAACCACGACTGAAGAACTCACTCTTCCTGTTACAACTTGTTGACTAATGCATAATTACACCAATAAATTTGAAATTTAAAAACGAAAACCCGAACAAAGGTCTCCTTTATGTGTTTTATAGAGTGGCATTTTTATAGCGGTTTTGCCATAGAAGCTAATGGTGCATTAAAACCGCCTTGCTAAGCGTGTTTGTTTGCGGATGGGTTAAATATAAACAGTGCCCTTCAAACTATAAATATCTCGGATAGACGGCATCAAGATAAGGAAGGTAGATTGGGTCAGGTTTCCTTTATGAGTATTCCAAGCGATTCGAAAACTCACTTTCCATACAAATCGTTGGACTAATTGTCTGACAAAGCAAACTCGCATGCCGCCAAATTAATTGTCTACAAGATTAGATCCACCCACTTGGCCTGGGGGAAGCATTAATTACGGACTCCCAGTTAGCCGGGGACTGGTTCTTTCCCGGCGACAGCTCAAGGTCGCGGAGATGACAACAACGGTTAGGTGACCTGGTTTCCGAGGCCCGTCGTGTGTCACGTACAATTAGAAAGGAATCTCAAGTGCAACCCACATACGGAGACAAAGAAGATTTATGCCCAATCGAAACCTGATTAGCCATAAAAACAAAATCTAATCATTAATTTTATTAAGCTGACGATCACTTTTTTGTTGAAATCATTAACAAATAAGCGGTTCTGTATACATATTCAAGCCAATATAACAAAACAATCGGCCACTTTGGATTGCAAGAGTCGAGCTCGACGGTTTTGTGCATAAATTATAAGCCAATTATGGGTGAATCACGGCAGCTCGGAAAACGACTGGACTCGCACTCGGACTTGGACTCGGGTTCGGACTCGGACTCGGACTCGGAATCTGAATCGGAATCGGAATCGCAAGTCTCAGCTCAAAGTCGGCGGCGCGATTGAAGCTGCCTCTGCTCAAAACAATGTGTTAAATGTGTTAAGAGCGAAATTATGTTAGCAGATTAACAGCATTCCGAAAACCCGATGGCCAATAGCCACCGGCCATTCACGATTCGTGAGCGGAGATCGATGTTTGAAGGGAACTCGGACTCGGACTCGGATGCGACGGCAACGGCTCAATTGGCTAGATATTCTGGTCTAATTTTAACAGTCTGCGCGTTGGCGGTATAAAAGCTAGATAATGAATAATATAGTCAGCATTCTCCTAGAACACTTCGAAGGCGACAGAGCAATATGCGTGCCCTCATTATTTTATGCATAGTGGCTGCGGCCAGTGCGGGTCGTCTATCCGGCTATAACTATGGACAAGGGTCCACAACTAGCATTGGAGGTGGATCAGGTGGTGGAGTCACCCTCGGAGCAGCCAAGACCGCTGGACTGGCGGGACCAGTCAGCTACAGTGCCGCTCCCCAGGCTTCCATCCACAAGGAGTTCTACAGCTTCCATGCCAACGACGATGACTTCGAGGACCGCGATGCCCTGCAGAAGGCTCTTTCCTCGGTGAAGAAGAGCGTGCGAGTGATCTTCATCAAGTCGCCGGAGAACCGCGGCTACGAGAACGCCGTCTTGGCCCTGGCCAAGCAGGCTGCCGAGCAGCAGACGGCCATTTATGTGCTCCACAAGCAGACCGACATCAACGAGCTGGCCCAGAAGTTCAACGCGGTGCGCCAGAGTGCCAACAAGAAGCCGGAGGTGCACTTCGTCAAGTACCGCACGCCCGAGGATGCTGCCAATGCCCAAAAGGCCATCCAGTCGCAGTACGATCAGCTGGGTGGCACCAGCCAGTCGATTCACGGAGGCGTCGCTAACGCTATCAACTTCGCCTCCCAAGGAGCCGCTCCAGTCCGCTCTAGTCATCAGCAGCAGCAGCAGCAACAGGTGCCGCAGAGCAACTACCTGCCCGCCTCCATTCTAAGCCGACTGCGTCACTAGAAAGTCTCCTTGTTATCGCCTTGTTGTTTCCCAATAAAAATTATTCGATTTTGGTTACCTAAAAAATTAATTTAATTAACTTGTGTTTTATCTGACTTACTGCGTTTACTCAAGGTTTTTTTGGATATTAATGTTAATATTGGGCCTCGTCTTTTGACTATAAACATTGAATATTAGAATTGTTGGTGAGTAAAGTCCGTTTAATATTAAACTTGGTGACCCGAAATTGTTTAAGACACCTTTATAATTAATTTTAAAGTTAAACTTAAACCTGAATTAAAAAAACCAACTTAACACTAAAAAGGATTTATAAATGTCAAATATGAGAGGTATTTTATCGAGAGGTAATTTAAAATGGAAATTTTGATTTTAACCAACCGAACCCCTTGACGTATGCAATATATTTGCAATGCATTGCACTATCTGAAAACTAGAAACCAATTTACTGAGCAAGGTAATTTCTAAACCTGCAATTGATGGTTGTATATTTCGATAAACGACAGAGACCACAATGTGCATCTGCACAAGGCAGTATAAATAAGAATATATTTTACTTCTGCTACCAACTTGTTTCCGCCTTCAAAGTTGGGAAGCAAAACTATTTCAAGGAAATTTATCTCAACTGACAAAGTTTCTTCAGCAGTTTACTTCCGAAGTTTATGGACGCCTTAAGAAAACTATTAAAGTGGTTTTAAATTTAAGAATTGAATTTATTTAAGCATTAGTCAACAATAACTAGGATTTTAAATCAGTCAAAGATCGCTGGCGTTTTTGAATCAATTACGAGTCAAACGAGCAACTTAGACGCGACGGAAGACCGAGGAGGGCAGGTACGAGTTGTCGGGGTTCTGGGCGGTGGCCTGACGCTGGGGACCGGCGGATGCGAAGTTCAGGACGGGGGCGACGCCTCCGTTGTGGGCCTGGCTGGATCCTCCCAGAGAGTCGTACTGACCCTGGATGGCGCGCTGGGCGTTGGCAGCGTCCTCGGGAGTGCGGTACTTGACGAAGTGCACCTCGGGCTTGTTGTTGTTGTTGCTGCGGATGGCATTCAGCTTGCTGGCCAGATCTCCGATATCAGCCTGCTTGTTCAGGACATAGATGGCGGTCTCCTGCTGGGCAGCCTGCTTGGCCAGAGCCAGGGCAGCGTTCTCCAGGCCACGGTTCTCGGGTCCCTTGATGAAGACAACGCGCAGGGCCTTGTTCAGAGCGGAGGAGACGCGCTCCAGCTGCTGGGGCTCATCGAAGTCCTGTTCGTTGGCGGTGAAGGTGAAGAACTCCTTCTCCAGCTCAGCAGCGGGGGCAGGGGCGTTGTAGGAGACGGGGGCGCTCAGAGAGTCACCACCGCCGATGCTGCCACCACCAAGACCGCTGAGACCACCCAGACCAGCACCGCTTCCGATGCTGCCGCCGATGGAGCCTCCTCCAATGGAGCCACCACCCAGAGATCCACCACCCAGGGATCCACCTCCGATGGAGCCACCGCCAATGGAGCCACTGCCAGGAGTGAAGGACAGTCCGGAGCCGGAGTGACCCACGGGCTGGTAGTTGTAGCCGAGCTTATCGGCGCAGGCGACTGCCACCAAGCACATAACCTGGAGAGCAAAGAAACGTTGACATTGTAATCCTTGGTATCCTGGGAGCAACGAGCCGATTGATGATATACTTACAATGAAGGCACGCATTTTGAATTTAGTTCTTTGACTTCGAGCACTCGCTTGTGTCTGACGTTTGCATCACCGAAAGGTCCAATATTTATACGAAAACCACCGATCGGTGTCACTAAACTGCGCTCAAGTTCATGCAGACTTACCACCGTTGTTGTTGCTGCCGCAGCTCGGAGCTCGGAGCATTTTTCAGTAACTTCTCCGGCAGCTTTTGTCTCTCGACATGCTATCCACCTTCGAAAAACGACGCTGAGGCGATAAAACAATGGCGACGCCGTCGCAAACAAAGCGCATCGCCCTATTCTTGCAAATGGTGGCGTCGGCTTTATGCAAATTTTCCGATCTCAGTCGCAGTCCGTAGGTCCATCTCCATCTTGGGCTCAAGACCTAGCCATCACGTTGTAAGCGCAGCAAAAGCAGCAACAGGCTCTACCTGATAGCTGAAAACTCGTTTAGCAAAAGCCACTAGCCACCAACCACTATAAATGGTCATGCTTTCGGTAAATGAAATGGTTTTCTTCATATTTTGTATGCTAAAACATTTGTCGGCTCACCGAAACAAGTTCGAAACGACTCGGTTTTTCTACACTTTTTAGTTGGTCCAGCCGCATATTTCTAGGCGGGAATTCCCAGCGATTATTGCGTCCCCCCTTTGGTATTCGGAGTATGGTATTTGGGACTGGTTGCTCTAGGGTTTGGCCGGCCATTCGATACTCAGACAAAGCTTATCGGGTTACACTGGTCGGTGGTGATGGAAGGGGGAAACAATGACACCAAAATGGGTAGAAATCAATTTTCGCCAGCCTTTTTTGCCCATCCATTCATACATCCGTCCATCTATCAGTCTGTCCATCTGCCGGCCATTTAACCTGTGGCAAAAACACGGCTCGGCAAAATAGAAGCCATAAAGTTAACAACCGTTGCGACCTTGACGTTTTTACTGTTGACCAGCACCCGAAGCTATTCGGAATTCGGCGGTAATCAGCTGGCGCCAGGCGACCATTTAATCTGATCAGCGATTATCACGTTTTTCATCATGGTTTATTGATATCATAAAAATTATTGTTTTTTTGCCAACATTTCTGGTGAGAAGGGGGGCAGAGGCAGCAACAAAATCGCTGAAAACTGATTCGATTTGCATAATTAAAAAGACCCGGCTAAGAAATAACCAAGATCCATATTTAAGATAGCCGAACCGATTTGCAAATCAATAGTGGCGAATGCCAATCGCGTTATGACTAAGATGTTGATTGATATCACGGATAACTATAGCTATGAGTAAGCTCGCAGATGGGGTCACTGAGGAAATCCGTAAAGGTTCCAAAATCGATCTATATCCGAGGGTCTCCGCTTTTACCCCCACTGCTCCCACTGCTGTGGCCAGAATCTAATCAAGATTCACACACTCGAGGCAATAACCTAAAGTCAAAAACAATTTGTCTTGGCTTTGTGTGCGGCCCCACCTTTTGGCCACCAACTGGCCAACTGTTGCGGACCGGACCGACCAATGAGCGTCCAGCATCACTGCCTGTCGCTGGTGGCAATGTCATATGCAAACTAAACAAATGTAAACATCATAAAACAAACCAGCTACAGTTTCAAGGTCTCGGGCGCCACACGCACATAAAAGATGCACGCAGCAGCGACATAAAAAGTGGTCAAAAAGTGGTCAAAAGTGGTCAAAAGCGGGAAAGAGTTTTCGGCTCAGAGAGACTCAAAGATAATAGCGGTCAGTCGTTGGTCGTCTGTCGATGGCGTATCAATAAATAAATAAAATTGGACGAAACTCCGGGAGGGAATTTGTGGCAGCGCTTTATGCAAATGGCCGTTGGGGTCAATCGATCTATTTACAAAAATCTGTCAGTGTTTATTATTTCTACCATTTTTTTTGCCTTCATCTGGACAACAAGCCTGTCCCCAAAATTACTTTATTACCATTGTTCTGCCACAAAAAGTCGACGGCAATAAAAGTGTGCACTTAATTTATTCGCCTATCACCTGGCGGGTGTCAAAACCGGGCGGTGCCTTTCAGGTGCAAAATCCAATCAAATCTGTCGCCTCACCATAAATTGGAGCATTAGCAGTCTCCTTAAATCACAAGCTTTATCTGCGAACATTAGCTAAGTAGGTGAAGACCAGTTAGTCAACTTCTTGCCTTTCTTTTGCAGAAATGTTTGGGCTGCCGGCCTTTAGAACTCTTTTACGAGCAGACCGCTTCTTGTTCTATTCTCTTTTAAATTATATATATTTTTTATTTTTCAGAATTGTTTCCGCATACCTGCCGACAAATAAAATATGTTTTACCAAAAAAGCTGAATGGCTAGCCACACAATCGTTTTTGTGTGCAAAAAAATATGCAAATTTATTAAATTTGATATGCATACAGCCGGTATCAATTATTGCAAACCCAAAAGACCAAAACGAAACGAAATTAAACTAGAGCTTATGCTAAAAAAAAAACAATTTTTTAAACCAAAGGTGCTGAAAGGAATAAATCAAATAAAATTTCGCCGAGTTGGCCAATTTGTTTAGCAAATTGCTTTAGCGATAAAAACATTTTGTATTGACAATCAAACGGCAACGACGACAGATGCCGATTATTATTTAGTTTGCTTTTATTTTTTTATGCCACCAGCTAAGTGGTCGAGATTATTTATTAAAAAGATGAGCTTAAAGGATATTTCTGTTTGTGCTCGTTAATCAGCCGAAATAAGCCGCTGAAAATCGACACCACAGCCAAACATCGGGAAACCATGAAGGCAAAGTTGGCTTGCACTGCACGGCAAAAAATATAAAGAAAAAAGGGAAAATCCTATATCCACGGAGCGTAATAGCAAAAAGCAAGCAAATAAATTCCCAGCTTATTGTGTGAGCCTTGGCGCCCCGCAAGAAGGCAATAAATTATTTTCGAGGCTTCCTTCGTACGCATCGTAAGCCAAAAACATGAATTTGTCTGCTGTATAGTGCATATTGTCGTCGGGGCTTGAGCTCTCCATTTTGTTTTAATTGCAGGCCTCTGTCTTCGCCTAATGCCAGCTTAATGTCCCAGTTTCGGATTCTAAGCGAGGAGCACCTCTTTACGAGCCGTGCAAATTGTCGTTTAATTTATTAAGCAGCGACTATGCCGGCTTTTAATATGAATATGTAGGCGAAACACTAATTACAGATACACCAGACACACCCACCCGCACAACATGTATATAGTAATTAGAAAACAAGAACACTTGGGCGTAAATATTGTGCCAGTTCGCGACTCGCTGGTTGACATAAATTTGGCGCAACACTGCGTATGCGTAATGAAAGTCATGGTGAGAGCGCACTCACAATTAAGCCTACTGGACTGGCGCTGCAGAACGCGGGCAGAAGTAAACAAGCTTTAGAGCAAGGCCAGCAGCGGGTTTTCAAAACTGGTTGACCTGTCGACTATCACCTGGCTGACCTGGACTTTCCCATCCCCCTTCCCAACTAATTTATCGGCAACTTGAACTTGAAGATGTCGCCATAGCCATTTGCATTTCTAATGAAAACGTCACCAGAACTCGACCCACCGCGCAGAGCTTTGTCTTCGCCATGGTGGGAGGGAATTAACATATTTACATAATACCTAGGTGCACCCCGTGGAGTGGCTGTGAAATATGTTGGACCGAGTGCCCAACTCTTGCTTAATTGAGGCAAATATTTTTGCATTTTATTCGGAGTGGGTCACGGTGGCTTAATATATACTCCTATACTTGTTACACGTTCTAAGTACATTTTGGGCAAGTGTCTTATGTTTCCACAGAACTCAAGTGTTTGCCTGTTGACAATAATTTGGATTTTTAGCATGCTCGCACTCCTGTTGTTAAATATTTTTGCAAGTAATTCCATCAGCTCGTTTGGAATTTGATTTTATGGCATGCTTGACTTTAACGAAGGGCGAGTGCTCTCTGTTGCCGTACGGTGCGTATACTTGATACGCTTTAAGAAGCGCTTCGCCCAGCCTGGGGCTGTCATATTGGGTATTCTTTGCCGCCACTCGTCGTCCCAGCCCCGCCCACCGCCCCTTTATGCGCTGTACATGACAATGAGACGGAGTCGTGGCCCACGCCGGGATATCGCCCATTGCCCGCACTTGTCACGTCCGAGTCAATGGGCATGGACTAGGACTAAGGGATTGGGGACTGGGGACTGGGAGGTTACGAGGGGTTACGAGACCAGGGAGCGCGTTAAGTGATGCCGTGTTGTTCCGTTAAAAGTGACTTTAGCACGTGTGCGTCCACGTCAGATCAGCATCAGCATCAGAATCAGCATCTCAGCATCAAACCAACTTGGTGAAAGTACGCAAACGGGGAACTACATAGCAAACGATCTAATAACAATTCCTTGAACGTTCTGTATGTTAGTTGCTGCTGCCCTTTCAAGACGATGCTGCAAAGTTGCGTGGTTTAATCAATCAGCAAACTAGCTGCACGTGCTCAAAGGTTTCCAATGCCCTATAGAGGAATAGAGGAATGGGCACTTTGGGCAGAGCCTAGGCTTAGCCGCCGTAATTTATGAACTTGGTCAGGCTTATTATTGGAAAATTCATAAATTATTATAGTCAAGGTTACCATGTTTGACAAACATTGGATGGCCCCTGTGGTCGTTGTGTACGTGAGCAGGTGACAGATCTATCAGACCCGCTGACATGCATACTTGGATATAAACACATTTATTTCCAACTGAACTCGAACACTTTTTGCCCTATCAATAAGATCCAAACAGGTAGCAGTTGTTTTGGCTTTTTGCGCGCGTCACGTTTCAAATTTATTACACACAAAAATTCTTCAATTTGGCGAACGCCCCCCAATTTCGGTGGGTGGCAAAGCGGAGCTATTTAATTATCCTAGCTGTATTGACTGGCAACAGTCGCAGGATGCCGGATGAAATCAACTCTATTTTCGTTCCATTTGCTGGATCTGCCAATCTGATTCCGATTCAAATGCCCAGTCCCAATCTGGCCAATATTAAGCCGCGCGGAACAAACAACCGAACCGCCGAATGTCACTTGGCAGGCTGATTGCGAAACAAATAAAAGTGGATGCCCGTGGATGAGATGATGATGGGAAGGTGTCCAAAAGGAGGATTTGGCCAACAGCAGCGGGCCGTGACTGACGCTTATCAATATTTGCACAGTAACGAGGCGAGAATTCTTTTTTTTCTTCTTTTTTTTTCTAAGGGAGGCTTACTGAAAGGCAAATAAGAAATTTCAAAGTAATCAAAAACTCATTGTGCTGCCGTCTCGCTCTAGGACTCATGCTGTCTCCCTCGCTTTGGATGGCAACTATATTTTTATGGCCATGCTTTGGTTATTGCAAATTGCAAAAGCAAAATGCCTTCGCACACATTGCCACTTAGCCAGGCATTCAATTGCTGTTAAGCGACTCGAGAGCACCACCACCCACCACTGCCAACAGCAACCACAGTAACAATAATAACAACAATGAGCAGGCTGCTAAACACGCCCCACTTTTCGACACGCCTCGCAAAGTTTTTAAAGAAATTTTTGTGCGGCAAGACGTTTTTATGTTTATAGTGTCCACAGCCCCACCACCATTGACACTTGTTATGAGAATGCGAATGGGAATGGGAATGAGGACGAGAGTGTGGCACTTTGTATTCGCGCTCTGTGCCCGCTTTGTTCGCCTTTATATTTATTTATATGAAAACTTTGGCTAGCAATTTGCGAGTACATAAAAGAAATTTGTTTTACGCTGCTGCTATTTTGTAAAATTGCCACTTAAGCTTAAAGCGCACTCCACCAGCTTTCCAAGTCCTACGTGACGAATCGCGAGTTTAATAAGCAGTTAAAAAAAAGTGTTGCCCGCTTGTAGGCGCTTCCACTTCCGCTTCCGCTTGTCAGTCGCTGCCAGATAAACGGTCCAAAATTTATTACCAGCTCCCCAAACTGCAGCTGTGATTGTACCAAAATGGATGTCATTTGGCTTTGATGGGTCGCTTCTGGAGCCCGGAGCCCGATAAGCAGAGTCTCCCAGTGAGATTGGCACATGGTAATGACTTTATTAATGCGCAGATAGGCGACCAGCTAGACATGATTAATGTCGCAGCACTTCGGGGAGTAATAATAATAACACATTGCTGGCTGGGATTCACTCGGAGGTTGTTGTTCAAGAAAACAACAATTCACTACACTACCAGCAGTCTATAGCGCGTTCGGCAAATATAAATTTATTGATCCAAGCAATTATCGTTAATTGGGTAAATAAACAATATTTCAACGTTCGCCTGTTCGCCTGGCCACGTATGTATGAAAGGGCACTCGGGTGAGTGGATGTCATTGTCCTGGCCTTCCAAGAAAAAAGGGCGGAAACGACAAAACAAAAACAAGGATACTAGCCAGGTACGAGTATCATTAAGACCCGCCTGACGTGAAATTCAAGTCCGCAGTGGCTTTAAGTGGCGCCAAGTGAAAAACCCCAACCAGAAACATAGTGTAAGAGGCACTAAATCAAAACTGCAAGTGGAGACTGCACAGTGGGGCAGCTGAAGGACAGTGGACTCGACTGTCCCGACTCCACTCCAGTTACAGACACATTGATGTATTTTATGTGCGTGCCGGGCCGAACAAGACAAACTGAGACGTGAAGTGAAATTACAACTACAAGCCGGCGTAATTTATATGCAGACATGGCCACATTGCGAGACACAGCAGCAGGAGCCGCAGGAGGAGCAGAAGGAGTAGGATGAGCAAAAGGAACACGAGCTGCCGGACATCCACGGAGCAGACGGAAAATCGAAGCAAAGTGCTCACTGAAATGTTGTAACGAAAATGTCACAGAGAGAAAACTTATTTATAGAAACAAATTTTTGAATGCAAATAAAATCTGTGTCAAGACAATTTAAAAAACCTTTCAGTACCATGTTATCATTTTTGATACTGCTTAGTTTCTTGTTGGATTATCGAAGGTAAATCAAAACAACTTTCATTACCTACTTTATTTTTAAACAACTTTTTTGTTTAAAAAGTATCAAAGTTTATGGACCGATTAGTGTTATTTTGAGCACATCTGCACTGTTATTTCATTAAGTATAAAATGCACCAAGGTGATGATTTCTTTTCTTTATTTCTTTCAAGAAAGTATGATTTCCCAGACAGGTTCCGTAGACTCCCTAGACTCATGGGAAAAACAAACTTAAAATTCATTGAACAATTATATTATGACAGCAAAAAAGAAATAGATTAATTTTTTCTCGGTGCAATGCCAAGAGAATCTGAATCCGAAGTCAAATCCCGATGCGAATGCGAGCATGGATACGTGAATGTGGCATGAGAAGTGGAGACAGGCGGAGGAGAGTATGAATGCCACTTGCTGCTCTTAATGCAATGCAAAACTTTGCGGTTGCTCAATTTAAAAAGTAAACAAAAAAGCTACGGCATGAATTTTTATGATATGCAAATGAGGACCGCCCTCGACCCGCTTGACCACGCCCACGCTCCGCTGGCCCCGAATGCAAATACACACGCCCACGACGACCACAGGGGAAAAAGGAATATTTACTCTCGAAAATATTTGTACATATGTTGCGGCGAGAGCATAAAAGTCAGAAATGCCGACGAACAACAACAATTAAATGTTGATTAGACGTCGACCGCAATGGCACTGGACTGGACGGGACTGAACTGGCCTGGCCACGCCTCGAACGTCACTTTGCAGTGCTCAATATTTCATTTGCCCGCTGCGCATCATCAATTTGCGATGACAGTTCCCCTGCCAGGCGAGCGGAACGTGATCCTGGTATCCTCCTGAAATGGGAAACGTGTGCGTGGGCCCCACAGTGCAAATAAATGAAATCAGAGGTCCTTTGGCTGACAACTCACACGCCCACGTCTTCCTCTTGCGGTGCATAAAATAAAGACGCTGCGCGCACCCATAAAGATGTTCTCTTAATGCTGCTACCCCTTGAACTGCTTTATTTCCCAACCCCACAACCCACCGCTCGATAAAATTTACAATGTGCGCATTTACGGCGAAAATACTGGCACATTCGGATACAGATTGAATTTACAATTCAGAGTGGGTCATTCGAAGCAGGACCTGCAGGATATCCCAGGGTGTCCTTGCATAACAACCGGCCACTGCGTAGGTGGACAGCTCCTAATTGCCAGAATTTATGAAATGCAATTTTTAGCCCCAACCAAAGTGCCAAGTCAGCTCGTATGCTCGTTTGTTGCGAATATTTTGCGGCTAGGTGTGTGCTACGTGCGCTCCTCCCCCCAAGGACACGTCAGCAGCAGCAGCTGCAGCTGCAGGACTGCAATTTTAAATAATTAAAAGCCCAGAGCCAGGAAATATCTGGGAGGTAGTGGAATGGCCTTGTATAGTACGAGCGTGTAATCTGCTACCCGGGTAATAATGGCTACGACCACGCAACTCAACAAACCCGAACAATCTCGACAGGGGAAACAAATGAATCTCATTTCCGACAAATTTGAGCTAAAAGATTTACCAGAGCGACGAGAACTATGAAAATTGCTTAACTTAAGTCCGCTGACAACTTATTTGTGGCCGTCGCATTTGCTGGTTTACGGCAAAGCCGCAACTAATTACAACAAAATTGTCATTAGTTTCAACTTGTCGGCCGCACAGCAGCGGACAAAGTTTTTGTTCATGTTTTGCCACTTAGTCGTTGGCTGAGGCAGTGCCTCCTTGGCTTCACCATCGCATCGCTTCACCATTTTGCAGTCGTCGTAATTTTTTGCGCGCTTCCGTTTCCGTTCGCCAGTGCCACTCCTACTCCTCCTCCTCCCCATCGCCTTCATTTGGAACGTTGCCAGCGAATCGTGCACTTGACTTTTATTGGGCCAGGGGAGTGGAGTGGGTTGGGGCGGAAGAGATGCATTTATAAAGTCATTCGGGCTGCATCCTGCCCTGCCGTTGGCCAACTGGCAGCTGGCAACAGTTGGCATTGACCACATTAGCGTGTCTGGGGCTGGGCTGTCAGACGGGCTGTGTTTCGGCAGGAAAGGTGCAACAAGTTGTCCA
Organism: Drosophila oshimai; assembly: GCA_018150695.1. Classification (NCBI taxonomy): domain Eukaryota; kingdom Metazoa; phylum Arthropoda; class Insecta; order Diptera; family Drosophilidae; genus Drosophila; species Drosophila oshimai. The sequence continues at coordinate 1,881,186 of JAECWM010000213.1, read as the reverse complement.
TTCACCTGCCATAAGGATAAAATTCATTTGCAAATTTAAATTTCCTGCTCTCAGCCAGATGCATGCATACATATCTCTGGGCCAATTGCAATTATTGGCTGAAATATTTGACAACTTCAATTACCACAATCCATACACACATAAAGTGCTTTCAAGCAGCTAAAAAGGGTTTTCATGGAAAAATACTAAACGATTTTTCACTTGTGCTCTTTTATCTCTTATCTGTCTGCAACAGCTGCAGCAACGGAAATTCATCGCCTAAATTCGATATTGAAACACTCGCTTTAATATTCGAGCGGACAGAGTTCGCTCTATCAAGATGATTTATATTGTAACGCAAAATTCCCCAACTATAGTAGAGTACGTAGAGTGCACTTAAAGGCGGCGATGGGGATCCTTTATCAGCCAGCAGCCCGCACAGCTAACCCAAATAGTTTTAGAGACAGCTTCGCCTCACATGCAAAATCAAAAGCAAAGTTTTTATGGCCAAAATGGAGCATGGCCTCGAGGATGGGATGTCGCCTTCATAGGCGACATTTGGAAACTTTTATTTGAAGAGTGCGCGCGTGTGAGCTTAAGACACTTTCAGCGCCATCCATCATTAGGAGGGAGGAACCCGCAGCAACAGCAGCATCTGCAGCTGCAGCTGCATCCTGTGGCCCACACTCAGCTCCTGCATCCTGCGACAATATTTTTCAATTTTCCGCAGCAATCGAGCGTTGATAACCAACTAATGTTGAGTGCAGTTAAGATGCTGCTGCTGCTGTGGCTGAAACAGACAGCAAACACAGCTGAAAGCCGCTGAGCTGACTATTCTGAAGAGAAATGAAAGCAGCGGGCTATCGGACCTCCATCGCGATTTCATTTCTCGAGCTCTGAATGCCCCTGGCCTTGCCAAAGAAATAGCAATCAGCGAATTTCCATTTGTATAGTGCTTTGTACTGCACACCGAGAAAAATTAAGTGTAGATTTTGTAGCATAACCAAAAATTGGTAAGATAAGATATGTTAGAGGAGAACACATCCATTAAGTACTAAAAAAAAGTGTTAAGCAATATCAACGCCTGTATATTTTCTTTTAAAAATTGCTTAAGATTATCTTGGAAAAATTAACTATTGTATTTTTTCTAAAAGGACACACCATCATGCAAAACATTGACCAACCAACCACTTAACTTAGTCCTTAAAAATGTACTTCTTAAATAAAAAATAACATAATATATAATATTAGTGGTAGCACCACTTTAGCCTGTAGTTACATTTACGTGCAGAACATTAAAATTTGAAGCAGTAATGAATTATTCGATTAAACTCAGTTGCAAAATAGACCGCGTGACTTAATGTTTAAATGCGCGAAATAATTGCGTTTGCCCATCAATAAAGTAAGTGCATTTCATTTCACTGGCGATAGTACATGTGTTCAATTCAACCTCTGTTAATGTTATTTTAATTAAAAATGAATTTAAAATTACGTAGGTATGTCCATGTAAACTTCCTGATACATACATATATGCTTCATTCAGGCGGTTTAAAAACAGGCTGGCCATTCACCGATGGAAAACAATGAGCCTGAAAGGTCCAGCGGACGGACTGGAGCCACAGACCACAAGCTCATCATCAGCGGAGAAAAGGGGCGGGCAAGCCGCGGAATTGCGTTTGCCGCCGTAGTTGTTACTGTTGGGATCCTGGCCAGGATGCTGTGTATATTAATGAGGCTGTGCAGCGGTCCATCTGCCACATGCAGCAAGTCGAGGAGGCATCGTCCTCATTGTCCGCTCCGTTGCCTGTGATGAGCCACGTCCTTATCCGTACGCATTTAAATCAGTCGCCTGCGATAATCACAATCAAAATGTATGGAAATTGGGATGGCAGTGCACTGGCCGGCTCGTAAAGCTCGAAACCATCCAATTTAACAGATTTTTCCGCCTTTCCCAAAGTTGATAAAGTGTCGGGATGGGCAACTTCCGAGAAGACTATCTTATTCACATGCGGTATGTATGAAAATTAATTACCGACAGTTAAGCTGGATGGAAAGTTAATTGAAGAAACTTAATGGGAAGCATTCGCATTAAAATATCTATGGAAGTCTTTGCAATTGAAATCAATGGCAGCAAACTTTTGCGGAATAAATTATGCTAAACCATGGTCACTATCACTCCTTCTTGTTCCGACTTGGACGCCTCATTACCAGGGGAACCCAACCGCCAGCAGCCAGCAGCAAGCTGCACAAACACGGATAAACTTTCACGGCGTGCGGAGCATGAGGTTCTGTTTGTGTTTGCCTTTCGACTGCACTTTAAGCACCGAAGTTCGTTAATGCGTGTACGTGAGCGCTATTCAGATTCCCGGCGAGCGGCCCATCAACAACCATCTCCACTGCTCCAGGATTAGGAGCCAAAGTTCGCGGGCAGGAATGGCGGGAGTAACAAACAGCGAGAACGGTGTCTGTTTCCATTTTCGTTCCGGGGCAAATGTCGGAAATCTTGTAATAGCAAATGCAACACAAACACACGATTCAAATTTCGCCACTCTCACCTGAACACACAGCTCATTATTAATGTGCTAAACTTCGATGTGACCTTAGCCCACCTTACGTAACCGAGTGAGTGGATAGCATCATTGTTGCGCCAGCTAATGACGGCAGGGTAGCTGGGAATGGTGATCGGGGGCCTGCTCTGGGGCAGCATTAATAAATTCCGCACGTACTGAGCCCTCCATATAAATCTGTTTCAAGCATATCCTTGAAAATTGCAATTGCAAAGCAGCCGCTGCGGCTGCCTCACTGGTGCGAAAAAGAGGAACAGCGCCAAGACAGGCAGCTCAAAAAGGAAAAAACACACACAAAAAAAGAAACGAAAGAGTGGCACGAACTGGGGACGTGGGTGGGTAGCTCGGAGTTAGCTGGGCCAGCTCCAAAGCCAGCACAAATACCTTCCAGGCTGCGAAGAAACAAAAAGCGAACTTTGCATAGGCTTCCAGGCGACGAAGTCGAGCAGCCGAGCGTCCCTTTGGGGACCTACCCCACGCCATCAACTTTTAAAGCCAGGCAGGCCTTTCACTGCCTCTGGATAAAGCTGCGGATAAAATGGCCATCGAAGGGGAAATGTTTTGTACTGGCAACTGCAACAGTTTGCGCCCCCTTCCAGCGCATGCGCCCTCTCCGCTTTTCCTGCATTTCCCGCTTTTCCGAGCAGCAACAGGCTGGAGGAGCAGGCTGGCACAACAAAAGTTGCTTTTGCTGCAGGCTGGTCGGGGGAGGCAATCTCAATTGCAATGCAGGCTATGCATTTTTATGGGCCAGACAAAGACCACCAACCCATCAGCCCGTACATATGCATGCTGCCCACTCGTTGTCCCTGCTCCAATGGCATCTTTATGAGAGTTCTGTCGGGAGACGGAAGTGGTTGTTTAATTGTTGAGACTCATATTTGCCTTAAATTTTCCTCCAGTGGACTTTAAATTTAATTGTCTACAAAATTTACAACTCCGATTTTTGAGTACTATCATCTCCTGTTTAAACTGGACTGTATGATTTTCAGCTTCTTTCAAACTGTTAAAGTAAATGTTACAATTGATTTGAATCTACTATTTTTTAAGTTTTCCTTAGCTTTCAAAAAAATGTATGAACAAAACATCATTTTAGTGATGGAAGTTTTTTTCCCCAAGCCATAAAAGGATTCCAGACATTAAGGAATTTTTCTTTACCACCTTATAGATATTTTATTGTCTGGACAAGCCTGCATTTATACCGATTGCTGGTGATAAAGTATAAAGTACTTGATAAATGAATCAGCCAACTTGAGCGCTGGCCGTTTAGCAAACCGAGCTAAACTTTCGAATAAAACGAGGCATTATGCACCAGCACAGAGTGTCCTCCGTCTTCTTGGCACTCCGCCACTCCATGCGCTGCACATCTGCTTGGGTTTGGGATATGGTCTTTGGGCTTGGCTGCCCTGGGATTCCCGACTGCCAGCTGCTGTGCTTATTTAAAATTTATGAAAACGCATCATCTGCACAGCACGTTCCATTATTTGCCAGATAACTCAGCTACGGGCGGCGGCAAATAGCTTGCCGAGCACGCGCCCAAGGACGCAGTTCCTCTCACCTGCCCATACGAGCTTACCTTTACCTGCCGGCGTCTGTGTACGTATACACACACAACACACACGTATGTCTGGGCTGTATAAACAAACAGTGGACATTTTTCAAGAGGTTCCGACGACCAGCAGCCACCAGCTGGAAGCATCTTTGCAGGATTTATGTGTGTAATGTGAACAATTTCAAGCAGCAAACGCTGTAAATTTATGTGGCACCCACTCGCCCGTGTGAGCGTGTCCAAGGATATTTGTGTTTAACCAAGCATAATCCTATTAGATGTGACAGGGGACGACAATTGGCTGGATTTTTGGCCACGACATCGCTGCTTATATGCTTGTGTGCTGCATCGTCAGACCGCTGGAGTGTATTAAAATATGACAAACTGTTTTTGTTTTCCGTCCCCGCAGGACGAGTGTGGGTGGGTTGTTGTTTTGTGCGGGTTCCACCCATGAAAATGAGATTTTGATTAATGCACAGTGCTGATGCTGGTGGGTATGGTTGTGCCGTGCTGTGCTGTTGCATCTACATCTGCATTAGCGTCATCGCTAGTGCTTCTGCTGCTGCAGTGGCTCCTGCACTTGAAGGCTGGCCACTGAAATGCAAATGCATCAGACCGACGACCAGAAGAGCGTAAAAATAACAGCGGGTGGTCAAGGGCGCCGACATGGGACGGCCGCAGTCATTTGTCTTCCTCTGCCAGTTGCAGCACAAGCAACATGCAACTTGCAACGTGCAGCGCGCCCACTGCAGCACCACCTACGCAAGCTCCGGAGCTCCAAGAGCATTCAACAGAGCTTAATTCAATTGGTGGGCATGAAATATTTAAGATGCTGACGCAAGTGCATTCCAATGTAAGTATCCCTCATATGCTGCGTACTCTAAATCGTATTATGCACACTGAAGACAGGCAGACAGACAGGGAACGTGAGCCCGGCGGTTCCGGTGAAAACTTCAGCTTCTTGCTGAGCGAATTCTAACGATTTTCACATTAGCTACCACCCCCGCCCCCCAAGTGCGCCCACTGTTCTGGCAGCTGTCTATCTGTTCGACTACCTCAACGGGCGATGTCGGAAGACGTTTGTTGTGCGTCCTAGTTGCAAAACTGGCTCTAGTCGCATATCTGTCCAATGCTATCTCCCATCACTACCTGGCATCTCCTTCCGTTCCATGTTCCACACATATGAACATAAAGCCTTCCCTTGGCTTTAACAATATTTTACATTTTTGTATTCAACGCAATCAAAATGTCAATGACATGTACATATACTGGTAGCAGGAGTCACTTACCTGACGTGCATATTTATAGACCTGGCAGCTTACCATTTTTCTATCCATTTTAAGCCGCACAAAAATAGCAGCTGCTGTGCTGTTTATGGATACGGATTATTTGGAACAGAGCAATTTTATGTAATTACACGCCCCCGACGAAATGATGACGGAAAAATCCCCATTAAAATGCCATAAACCAGCTCTGGACGACTTAAAATGAAACGAAGCTGTTGTTTTTAAATAAAAATGCATACAATTGGTTTATTTTCATTCGATTTGCGGCGTTTTCATAAAAAGACGAATTTACACACTAAATATCATAGGTATTACATAAAATTGCTTGTAAATATTTTTACATTTGTATAAAAGTGAAAACTGAAATCGCCATAGGACATTTGTCATAATTGTGCTTATGCCTTGTGTTACATACTACGGATTACAACTGGACGCACTTACACACTGCTCTAACTACATTATTATTAACGATTACTTGATTTATGTTCTCGCTTATTTCGTTTCGAATTGCGTTTAGTTGCTGCTGGTTCGCTTATGGCTAAAACTATAAAGAGTAAGCCCAAAATGCGGGCAGTCGGAATGCTTAGAGTTTATAGATGGTTCAAGAAGGATCATCGTGAATACTTCGGCCGGCTGCTGGGCACGGATTTGCATTTGCTCCTACTTTTTGTGCTAGAACATAAAACGTAAATTTAATTTGCGGAAAACAAGCAAAGCCCATTGGGGGAAAAATAATAGGGGAAAAACCAGATGCTGTATGCAAATGATAGTTAAATGCAAACAAAGTGAAATTATTTAATTTAATTAAATAAGATTTTTGTTTTTTTTTTCTCCTTTTTTGTAGTTGTATTGTTTTAATTCTGATGCTGTGTCGTTGTTGTTTCTTTGTGGTCGCTGCACAACATTAAATTTACATTAAAGTTCTTGCAGATTCTCGTTCATCGCTACAATTGGTTTTAATTTGCAATGAAAATATTAGCTTTTAACGCGAACACTTTCATGATTAGTAACAAATGGGTTCGGTAAATGGTAAATGCAGGGGGCACGTTATTTGCACAATTAATTAAAACATTATCAATACATATGCGAATATCGAACATATATACATATGCATACAATTAGTGGGTATTGAATGGACAGCGGCCTAACACGCTGATATGTGGGTGAGTCTGTGCGGGAGGGAGGGTGCGTGTTAGGAATCGCTCGCTGTTTGCTCGGATCACATACCCTCCACACTGCGTATACGCAACTTCAACAATTCATCCCATTTCCGTCCAGCTGCCGCCGAATGTTGTCTACTTCTTTTTGCCCTTTCGCTTGTTCTTGTTGCGGTTATTGTTGCTACTGCTGCGAATGTTCTGCTTGTTGGGCTCTGGCCTGGGAATTCCGCTGGTCACAATGTTGGACACGGTCCGCGTGGTGGTCACCACACTGGTGCTCGGTTCGGTGTCCTCCGCACTCACAGCCTCTGTGGTGGTGGTGGTGGTGGTAATCGTTTCCCCCTGTTGTCGGTCGAAGACCTGACGCTCCGCCTCTCCAGCGCTCAACAGGCGGTTGAACAAGGCCTCCCCGGACTCCCCCTTCTTTTTCTTCTGCTTCTTGACCACCTCAGTGACGGTGACCACCGCCGAACTGTCGCTGGCAGCGGGCAAAGTGTAGGTCCTCTGCGTCTCTACCACCGTACCGCCATCGGCGCTGAGCAAATCCTCGACGGACTTGCGCAGCTGCTTTGAGATCTCGGCCAGGGCGCGCTGTTCGGCCTGCAGTTGGGCCAGGGTATCCGCTCCACATGCCGGCTCCGACGTCTCCTCCAGTTCGGTTTCCCCTTTTTGTGGCTCCTCCTCTTCCGCCTGCTTGATGGCCGTGTAGGTCTGCGACTTTTGTAGCTTGCTGCCCGTGGCCAGTGTGTTGAGATTCTCGATCACCTGGGCGCCCTGCACATAGGTGACATTCAGCTGCTGTTCAGCATTGTCCTCCTCGTCGGAGTCATCGCTGTCCTCGTCCGAGGAGTCGCTGCTCTCCTCGTCGTCGTCCTCCTCATCATCGTCCGACAATTGGCCAGCCAATTTGGCAATTATTGTGTTGCGGTTGCTGTCCTTAATCAGCTCCTCGAGCAGCTGCTGATTGCCGTTCTTGGCATCAGTCTGCTCATTAGAATGGGTTGCGCCAAAGTCAACAACATCGTCCATGGCATCGCCGTACGCGCTCTCCTCGTCGTCTCGCGCGTCGCCATAGGCACTGCCACCCTCCTCCTCCTCTTCGTCGTTGTCATTGTCCTCCTCCCCCTCGAGGCTCTTCTGCAAATTCAATTTGACGCGCTCGTTTTCTAGCAGCTCCTCGAGCACGGTTTTCATTTTAGCATTTAATGACAGCTCAGACCTACCGCCGGCGGCGGGCAGGACGAAGGTTTCGCTGCGCAGCACGGCCACCGCTCCCTCATGGTCGAAGTCGTCCTCGTCGAAGGGCAGGCCGCCGCTAACGTGGATGGTGCGAGCGTTGCCATCGCCCCCGATAACTGGGTTCAGCACCTCCACGATGGTCGTCTCCTTGGCCAGCGTCTGGTGGAGGGAGAGCGGTGTGGGCTTAATGCGCACCTTGCCGGATGCCGAGCTCTCGATGGACGAGGGACCGTATTGGTCGGAGTCGTGACGCAGGAACAGTTTCTCATTGTTCGCCTGCACTGTGACAATTGAGGCGGTGTCCTCTTCCTCCTCATCCTCCTCATCATCGTAGTCATCTTCATCATCGTCGTCGTCGTCATCCTCTTCCGCCTCATTGTCCTCGAAGTCATCTGCCCCGAGTTCCAGCGGCGGTTGCGTGTCATCCAAAGTGCACTCCTCCGACTCGGGCACCTGCAGCTCCAAGGATATGATGCGCTCCTTGCAGGTCTCCACCTAAGTGTAGAGGAGGCGGATACGTTGTGCATTCGGTTTGCCAGCACACTAACTACTAATGGAACGCAAAGCAACGCAAAGAAAGCAGCAGGCGCAGGCACCGCAACCAGAGATGTGATGTATGTCTCAATTAAAGCGCTTACAGCTAATTTAACCAGCTTGCCGGGTGAACTGAGGTATGGAAGCAAGGCCATAAGGAGTGAGTGAGTACAGATGGTGAGGCTACTACATAGTTAGGGTCTACCTACATACATATACAGGTGTTAGTCGAAGTTAGCAATTATGGGAGGGGTGAACGTGCACAACTTTTAAGGTTCTAGTTGATCTGATCACGACCTAGGCAAATTTTGCGATTTACGTCCAGGCAGCAGCCTTGTCGTATACGTGATATGAGGCAAATTGACAAACGACTAGAAAGAAAATTGCCTGCACTTTCGCTTTGCAGGAGGGTAAGAAGAGTCCCGGGGAGGACGATAAGCCGAAGTTAAACTGCAGCTGACAGGCAGCGCACCAGGCAATCCGAGAACACAGGCTGCTCCTGCGGCGAGCTCGAGGCAACGGGGTCAGCCTCCGGACAGGAGGCAAAGCAAAGCCTGGATCTGCCTGCCCCACAGACCAGTTTTTTGCACTCGAATTACCAGAATGGAACCGCAGCCAGATTCGGATTCAGAATCAGATACTGCTGAAGCCTCGGTTGCAGGCCCAGATGATATGCAGCTGCAGTTGCAGCTTTATAGCCAAGAGGGCCTTCTTCGTGCTGTTGACATTCTTTTTCAAATGTTTCTGATGGCACTTCCTAACGTTTGCAAATTGAAAACCAAACCGAGCGAAGCCACGTGCCCGCAGAATAACAATAGCGCATAAAATGCTTTGCGTGTTTGCTGGTTTGTTTGTTTTTATTTGCATTCTTTTCTTAAGTATTTATTTTGAAACTCATTAAAACAGTGCTGCCGCAACCAAAATAAACAAAAAATAAACACAAAAACTTTTGCTTTAATTTTAATGGAGTCGGCCATAAAAAGCAGCGCGTCATTATAATGCGTTTGCATACTAAAAATGGTTTCCAGAATCAGGCCCCAAATGACGGTCGACTTCGTCGTCGTCGTTATAGCCTTATAGACACGTGACAACAACAAACCCTAAAACAGACAATGAAACTCTTTGAGGGTTCGACCTTAAAACCGCGACACTCAAACGGCAACAATAACTGGAAATCATTTCTGGCCGCGCACACCGGATCCGCGAACCTTTTCGCGTAAGGTGGCTCACAAAAGTGGCTTATTGTCCTTTTTATGCGCTGCACTTCAGCCTTGACTGCGTGGGCGTGGGCTTGGGAGTGGAGCCCTGAAGCACCTGGTCGCGTAAGCTTTGGAAATGTCAACAAAATCCCCTTGGCAACTGAGTGCTCCGCGGATATTAAAATGTATTTTACTCAACGCCAGTCGAACGAAAGTTTCCACGAACGGACGGACAGGACAGACAGACACAAACTCCTTGACAGACCATAAAAATGATGAGCTCTATAAATTAATTAGGTCGGTGCCGGGAATTCTTCGTGAGATGTTTGCTTTGTACAATGAGAGTGCTTTATGGGAGGTGCATTAAGTGTTGGTAATGTGCAACCGGATATACGGACTACTTACAAGGGGCGTAACAACTGAAACGGAAACGATTACGGATATACAACACACACAAACAAACGAATTACGAAACCGAAAATTAAGTATAATGTGTCTAGGACGCTGTAGCCAATGCTCTAACAAAACTCAAGTTGGTGCCAATTGATATGTATAATACAGTAATTGCTGGTTTGAATTACTGAATGATTTGCTGGGCTAACCTCCGTCTCGATGATTTTCTCAATGTACTCGACGGTGCGCAGTTGAGGTCGCCCCGTGATGGGGCAGGCCACCTCCTCAGTGCGGCGCACAATCTTCTCATCGAGGATTTTCTCGCGTTCGCGCACAATGACTGGACCGTCGCTCGATTTAATGGCAATTTTGGGAAAGACTATTTTCGGCTGAGCCTGATTAGTGGGTAGAAGACAATAATAAGAGAAAGAGAGAAGGTGAGAAATAGGTAGGGGATAGGTTCTTTCGGGGGCTCCAATTGGTCACATATACACTTCTTTTGATCTCGACTTGATCCTTCATTAGTTACACTCGAGTCTGAAGGGTATTAGTATCTTGCAGTTAGTTAGTGAAGCAAACCATGTAGCTATGTGGGTTCTTTGCTCGTTTTGGTTATGTTTCGCAGGCAAGTTCAGGCCATTCCTCCGGCTCATCGGGCGCATGTTAATGGATATGGTTTTTGGGTTTGGCTATGGGTTCGGTTCGGTTAGTGCTCAAGGACCTCGCCCCGAGATGGGAACTTACCTCGCTGGCCCTGGACTCGTGGGTGATCAGATCGTCGGTCATCTTGCGCATGTTCTTGATCACATCCTGGGCCTCTACTGCGCCCTGCTCCAGGGATCGAAGACGAGCTGCCCGCCAGGAGGCACGCTTCTCAGCACTAAATGAAGAAGAATCACTGGGTTAGAATATATAATTTACAGCTGATGAATGGGCCACTGAATCTGTTCAGTTGACCAGAAAGTCAAAACTCCAGCTTAAGCAAAACTAATTACAAGATATGACTATTGTATTTACAGAAAAAAGAGAGAAAGTGGGTGTGACTAGGACAGACACCGCTAACTAAAACAAAGAAGTAGAGGGTGTTCCAATCGACATAGAGATATTCACAGATACATGTACAGAAACATTGAGAGTTTGTGTTGCCTCGCGTGAGTGGGTGCATTTGGTGTGGGTGGTCTATGTAGTCCAACCTAAACAGGGCTAGTCTGTGGTACTTTCCACGCCTACAGCGATGCTTCGACACTTGACCTTTAACCTTTCTTGGGGCCTGCACGCATGTCAACTCGCTGACCGTCACGCATTCAACTTACTTAATCATGGAACGGCTTTTGCCAGTGGGCGTAGTGGGCGAAGTGGGCGAGGCCGGCGGCTCTGCGTCCTCCAGTTGCCGGAGGTACTCCTCCACACTAAGTCCGGATTGCCGGGCAGCCGAGGCCAGGGCGCGGCGTTCGGCTTTCAGGGTTCTTACGGGAATGCGACTGCCCCCTGCGGTGGGCGAATCATCCGGCTGATGCTCCTCCTCCGGAATTGTGGGCTCCTCGGGCTGGGATTGCGACTGGTGTTGCTGCTGCTGCTGCTGCTTGAGACGCTGTTGCAGGGCCGGCGGAATGACGACCTTGACCTTTGGCTTGGGCAGCAGCGAGGGCTTTGGCGGATCAGTGGGAGCCGTGGGAGTCACCAGCTCAGCGGGTTTCGCTTTCGGCTGGGGCTTCTGCTTCTGTTTGGGTATTTTGCTGGGGGCGTGCGGCAGTGTCTTCGCCAGACTTTGTGCGGTTCTGTCATAATTTTTGAGAGTGGGTTTTTTCGTGTTCGAATTGTGCAAAGTAAAACACACATTTAATCAAATAATTTGCTTGTCAAAACCAAAGGGAGTTCGGTGAGATGCGGTTAGCACGTGATATGAGCAGTTACAAACATAATGACGTTAATTTCTTTTAGTCACACATGTACGTGCCCGGGCGGCGCAAACTTTGGCATAACAAGTCGAGTTTGTTGTAATTAAAAGGCAAGAAACATACTGTAAAGTTTGCAGCCAGAACGGAGTACTAAACCCTGACAAAATCACTTTTTGAAAAACTTTGCCAACAAGTGCAATAACATGGCAGCTGGAGATTAGCGTGCCGAGCCGAAGGAGCAGCATGTCTGCGGAGTCGTAAAACTTGCCAAGACCTTGGAGCCTCGCACTATATAACCATGGCCCCTACATGTGCACGTTGCTGGCTGCGAGCAGTATGCAAAATTAATTTTAAAATAAAGCGCCTTAGAACTATTTGCAATGGGATTTTGGCTGGAATCCCTTCTCACCCCGCTTGGAACTTTGTGGCCTATCCACTCGGCTTTTTTATGCCCTCCTTACAGACTTTTGTCTTTAACAAATTGCTACACACTTTCAATTTAACTTTAATACAAAATTATTCACACAAAGCCGGGGCAGCAGCTACGACTACAACTACCTACTAAGTCGCTGGCAGCAACTTCTGCTTGAGTGATTTATGTTTTTCAATTTGAACGCCGCCGGCTCCTTGGAAAAGCGAAAAGGGAGAGAAACTTTTGGTTAAAACACTCTACCTACGCAAATGTCCTGCCTGAGGAGCCGAACAGCCAGGCAGCCGGAATGGCGGGACCATCTAAGGCCACGTGAAGTAGACTGAAAAAGTGCGCCGAGCTCCTGACCCCGCGAATTGCACTTATAATATTCTCGTGATTCTTTTCTTGCTCATTTCTTGGGCTCCTTTTATTCATTCATTTGTCCTCTCGACTTTTAAATGAACTCTGCCCCGGCACTCCAGCGCTCCTCTACAATAATCCTAGCAAAAGGCAAAGTATTCCGGCGCGTTCAACTTTTGCAATTGACAGATTTATGCAATCCCAATCCCAATGAAACTTTTTACAGTCAACCCATCCGTAGCTCAAAATGATTGTTTTTCATCTTTCAATTGCTAATTGCTCGACTCGCCCGCTCATAATGAGGGCCGGAATAATCAAAACACCCCAATAAACGTCGGCAACAGAAATTGTTAAGTGGCATGGTAGGTGGGTAAATGATGTAAAAACCACAACCGAAGAGTGCTCGAAAAAGTTTTTTAGAGCTAAATAGTTTATGCAAACGTGGTGATTGGCAGGATAAATAAATGGCAGTAAAGCTAGTTTAAATCATTCGCCTTTATTTCTAGTATAATTAATTGTACTTTTTTTGTATGCAAAATAACAAAGTTACATAAATATTTATGGCACAAATCGATGACAAATACGTATATATGTGGGTGATTAATTTAATGGTAACGATAATGCTGTGATTCCATAACCATAGTCAGTAATATTAATACATTTTAAGCAGTTCTTATTTATGTGGTTCTTTTGTTTACAGGTTTTAACGTATAAATATTTATAAAATATATTGAAAATTTTAACACCGTTTGACTATCGTAAAACTTAACTTGCTGGAATATATTTCCTTAACTGAAATCTGCTTTTGGAATTACGGATACATTGTTATGGCTAAGTTAAAGTCAGGAACTTTAAACGATAAACTTTTCTCTATGCAGCAAAACACCTGGAATCCCTGTAAATTATTTTAGTTTCGTCATACAAATACAAATAACAATCGCGGTAATGGTAAATGCATCTTAATCCAAGGATTTACAATCTCAAAGGCGATAAGTCGACATTAACCCGACAATGCACGGTAAATGATTGCGTGTCTGACTCGAAAATCGTGACTTTATCTACACACATTTATCAAGGGCAATTAAAAAAATAAAAAGAGGAGGAAACGGTGTGGACACTACAAAAAGAACACACAGCGGACTAATGAGACTTCTTGTCCTGCTCTAAAAATCATTCTTTTTAATAACAAACACATTTCAAAAATGCAAAATGCACATAAATTATGCAAGCAACAAAGCGCCGCACACAAGGCACTGCAGTTCATCTGTGTGGGTGTGGGTGTGGGTATGGGTGTGTATCTGTGTCTGGGGTCTAGAAGTGCTGCAGGTGTGTGAGTGTGCAGGAGGTGTAGTGACAAATTTCAAGTGTAGCAAACTCAGACAGACTAGTTGTTGTTCGGAAAGTTGGGCAATTTGAAAAGAGAGAAATAATTAGGCTAATAAAATGCAAAGGGGAGAGACAGCATGTGGCATTAACACCATGCTTATCCATATCAGGTGTGTGTGGGCGTTGGAGTGGGTGTGTGTGTGTGTGTAAGTGGGAGTGGGCGTGGTAGTTGTCACTCTATAAAGTTCACGTTTCAGCGTTAACATTTTACGGGTATAAAAAGTTTTCGTGTCGTAGTATAAAAATGACTTTATATTGCAGATTAGTTGGTTTACTGCTCGCTTTAGTAGTAACTTATGCTCGAAAAAAAAGTCTTGTTCGAAATACACACTTTAGTTATATATATATATAGGTTACACTTAAAGCTATGGTTAATAAACGTGTCACATTCGCACAAGTCGTGGTGAGGGTGTCAGAGCTTAGTTTAGTTTAACTTCTAAATACTGCTTCAATTTCTTCGAGTGGATTCCTGCAAAAGTGGGTTGGAAAGCAGAAACAGAAAGTTTTTGTGGTGTACAATTAAAAAGGTGCAGAGAGTCAAGCTAATTGTAAAATAATAAACACACAATGTGGCCAGGGAGTTTCCGGCTCTTTTTGGTTTGGTTCTTTTTCCGCGGGGGACTCAATCTGTCTATGTCCAAATGTAGCCGGGTTTTCCACGACTTGTAATTAATATTTATGTGACCAAAAAGCAACAATCCAAACACAACAATCAACCGAAAAAAAACGCATACGACCGAAGAAAAAAAAAATTAATAAAATAGACTGAGAAAAGGAAAACAAAAAACATCATTAACGCCCTCATTTTTAGCTTAAGGTCAAATTATGCTTTTATATCAGACACGCAGACAACGGCACTCCGATTTGCATACGCCGCTTAGGAGGAGGTGGAGAGGGTGAGCGGAGCGGACGCGATCCATTTGAGGAACGAACGAAGCGCCAACGCCATAAAATATAAATTAATTTATGCGCAATCAACAAAACATAAATATTTTCATCTGCATAAAATCACAAAAACGTCCAAGAAGCGAACGGCCGCAAACATACACTTTTAAATGTAAAAAAATTTAATAAAAAGCCGAAAGAAGAGACAAAAAACAATTCTGCGGTCGCCGCCACAGTGCCGCCAACCCAGCTGACCACCAGTCCACCAATTGTCTTTTCGCTGCCAATATTTCAGGGTCAACCGGCAGGCAACCGCAAGCCAATTGAAAGCGAGAGCGAGGGAGTCATCCGGCGATCAGACGTCAACGGAACGGAGTGGAACAGAACAGACCAACTAATAATAGTTCATAAATTATCAAACAATAAATTAGACGATTAATGCACGACTAAGAATTCGATTGCGTTTTGCCGCCATCTACGGCTTTTTTGTCGTCACGGAAGCCAATTTGATGTCGCAAAAAATTCATAAACACGGATCTGGCGAGCCTTTTGTGTTCCCCAACTTTTATAGATTTAGACGAGTTTAATTTGAATATAAATACAAATAGTTTGGAGAACACTGCCTCGCCGGCTAATTTGATATGGGTTTTTCGGCATACATTCGTATCGTTTTCTTTATTTTTTTCCCCCATTTTTTTTGTTCTTTACAAAATTTATGCATGGAAAAAATAACAAGAACAGGAAAGAAGCACAGAACGGCGAGGAACTAGTAGAAATTCTTCCTAGAAATTTATTACAAGGTTATTAACATGTTTATCTTCTTTTCCTCGTTATGAATTCCAAGGCTACGGCCCAAGCAACATAATAACACACATTTCAATTTATTATATTATGCATGTAAAGTTGTAAAGCCGGCTGCCAAGGCGGGCTTGGGGGGCAGGGAGCAGGGAGCAGCTACAGCCATCCGTTCCCGAAGTTTTTGGCAGCTGAGCCAACTCGACTTCAAGGTTTTCACGACCAAGTTGACAACCAGTCTGGAGAATGGTGGAGAAATTGCGCAGCTCCAAGGTACCATGAAGTCATGAGATATTTATTCCAAAATTTGTCCAAAATTAATGATTTGTTCTGGCGACTTGATTTATGCGCCAGGCTAGAAAAACAAATGCCGGAGGTGATCTGAGGAAGGAACCGGATTCCAGGAAGTGTTGAAGGGTTTCCGACGGGTCCTTTGAAAATCTATCAAACGCTTTTAATGAAAAGTACATAAAACGCTCAAGTGAAATTAGCCATCCTCTTTGTGTACATCGCACAATATATACATACATATATATATCTCTATTCTTAGAGTACATTTTTCGTCAACACAAAGGACCACGCGAGTTCTTAAATGTCGCCGCTTGTTGTCATGCTATATGATATCTGCTGTTGTCATACGTGTCGGTTGGTACACATTTCTCTTGCTTTCCTCTTTTCTTTTGTTCATCTAGTTGGGTCGCACTGAATACCCTTCTGCACCGGAAACAGATAGCAGTGTCTAATCATTCAGAGAATTCTCTGTTTATCTATTTCCACTTAACAAAACAAGCTTTGAACTCAAACTTCAGGTTGTTAGTTTCAAATTTGTGGCAAAGGTCAAGCAACTGGTCAACAGATCGTTAGGGTAATGACCGAAGAAGTGTATTCGAGCGGCGACTTTTGCTCGCGGATGTGGCTTTGCTCTTTTTAATGTTTTCCTGCAACAGCTTCGGGGCGAAATTGTATTAAATTACTTTGTTGTTGCTCATTATATAATGTTGTTAGAGCCAGCCACTGGAACATCGCGTGGGGACGAGTCCTTCAACCAGGCGGAGCGCATATGTGTGAAAGTTGGCTGATAAGCGCCAGCGCCACGTACAAAATGGCTGCCACGGGTGGTGCGAGGGTGGCTAGTGGGTGGTTTCCAGTGGGTTGTGCTGCTGCAGGGACCACCTGGCATAAGCTTTTAGTTTGTCTCATTGCTGCTTTGTTTGTTTGCCGAGGGTTGGCACCTACGCCCGCACCACAGACAAAAACGGGTTGCCTTTTGACACAATGGCCCGCCGCTTGTGGTTGCTACGTGTTGCATGCCACCGACAGCGGTTTGAGAGCCATCAGGCTCTCGACTGGCACCGCCCTCTTCCACAAGCGCTAATTATAATTGCCTGTTTCGGGCATGGGACTGACATTTAAATATCATTTGGGGCACCTTCTGTGCGGCTTCCGAGTGTCTTTTTTTAGTTTCTCGCAGAGATTCCGGCACTCCGACTCTGATTCGTTCGCGGACTTTAATTCACTGCAACATACTTAGCATAAAATCATCGATTCCCAGCGGAAACTGAATTATGCGTACGTGTTGCGTGGTGCTCTCTTGGCGGCTCGTTTGCCGATCCATTGCCGGAGACCTGGAGCGAGACCGAAAAGCAGAGCTGAACTGGCACCGCCCAGTTGAGTGAGCAAACGCACAAAACGCAATTTGCGGAATGCCCAAATGAAGTTATTCAATTGTAAAAACAGCTGGCATTGTGCCTCGGGGAATTCGAGTGGAGTAGGAGCAGAACCAGGAACAGAGGCGGGATGGGGAGCAAGGGTGAAAGCGAAATGGCAGCAGGGCCCGGGGGCCTGGGCACCACGTTGCGTATACGCAATGCCTGCCTGCAAAATTAAGTAAAGCGGCACGGAAATACTTACAATTTTTGAGTTCAGCTGCTCCGACTAGAATATCATATACACAAGGATGAGATTTGAAGCCCACCGGGCGTGGTCTCTATGTACTAAAAAGATTTCATCGCCAGAGCCATAACATGTTTTTTCTGTCATTTTTACTCCTTCCTCATCCTCCTCTAAGGTTTTTTTCTGCTTATTTTTTAAACAGACTAACGGCTGAGAGTCTGTCTGCGATTTACGAGTCCATAGAACGCTTAAGTGCTACATAAAACTTAAACTGCTTAGGGCTTACATGCTTATAATCGTATGCAAGTGTGTGGTGTGTGGTGGGAAGTGTACTTACTATTAAAGACCTCTCAGCCATAGATCGCTATCCCTATTTAATAACACACTAAGTCTCAATGATGATTAGCAGCTCCGTCAGTTGACTGCATAGATAGTAAACAGAGGAGTGTTTGTGGGTTGTGTAGTGGGTGAATGATTGAGGGCGTCTAACTTAGGAGCAACGTATATATGTGTAAGCAGCTGTAAGAGAACCGGCACCAGAACCAAACCAAAAGGCAATGGAAAAACTTCACCAATAAAACTAAAAAATTCAACTTCGAATAAGAGATTATAGTAAAGCAAATGCACAAACACCGTGAATATTGTGTGGCTTGTGTATGGGTGTGTGGTTATCATAATCGCAAAAGGTGAAGGGTGATTGATTGATTGGTTGATTGGGGGTGTGGGTGTTTGGCTGGGGTGTGTCTGTGCATTCAGATGTAACATAAAAAGCGCATAACGCAAGCACCAGTTATCCGAAATGAGAGCATTGCATATCCGCCACTCACCTCATGTCCTCCGCATCATCAAAGTGCCCCAGAGCGGCGTTGTCAACGGCATCCTCGCGAGCGATGGCCTCCTCCTGGTCGCTGTCATCATTATCCTCGCCGCTGCTGTTGCTGCTGCTCTTGCTGTTACCATGGCGCTTGTCGGAGTCCTTGTCAATGTTGTCGTTGGCGGCATCCAGTAATCTGGAATTCTTATCACGGCGCAATGTTGCAATTTTCTTCTCCTCCTCCTGTCGCAGCTTTTCTACTTCGTCCTTTGACAGGAATGAGAAAACTTTGTCTAAAAGAGGGAGAATAAAATCTGTGTTAGATCCATCTGTGAAATAAAGTTGAAAAATTAAATAAATAGCAATCTGATGCAGCTTAGCCAGATAGCTGCCTAACTGCATTCAGCCGCCCATTCTACCTGACTTTGTCATGCAAATGGCGGGGGCGGTGATTCCACTTTCTAATTACGCAAACCAACGAGCTAAAGGTGGCGGCCACAGTTGAGGTGGCTTGGAAACCACAGATAAGTGGTTTGATTGACAGCTTGGGCCAGGCCAAGAAGGAAGATTTAAGTGGCAAAACCACTAGCTGGGGCAAAGTGCCAAACTCCCCTAGCACCCATTCAATCAGGGAACTTTGCCAACCTTCGACTCACTCACCTGTCTTTTGTGTGGGCTTGTGTTGATCCTCCATGGCTGACTCAAAGAAGCGTTTTTTATCGGAAACCGATTTAGGCACTTTAGTCGGTGTTGGTTTGGTTGTGGCCTCCTGCTGCTGCTCCACTTCATCCCTGCTGGCAGGTGTTGACTGGAAAATGGGAAACCGTTTTTGTTAGCAACTCAACGCACAAAAAAAAGCAAAGAAATATTAAAAAAATCCACAAACAGATAAAGCAAAGCTGCGTTCCCTCTGCCATATTTTCAATTAAATGACTGGGAAAAACTGCAGTTTTCAAAGTGAACGCAGAAAAATCCAAATGGCCATAAAGAAAATTGATGACACTACACAACTTTATTAAAAAGCAGACGGCACACTAACGGCTCTGTCTGTTTGTCCGCCCCAGAAAGGGGCGTTTAGGATTTAGCAGGATCAGCCGTAGGCGGCCTCAGTCATAAAGTGACCAAGCCGACATTTTTGGGGGTGGCTTGTGCACTCAGGCTATATAATTTACAGTGGGGTCCGGGTTGGATTTGGATTGAATTGGAGAGGGCGCAAATTACAGCTGCGTGGGTTAGGAACGGAACAGAACAGAACGGAGCGGAGCGGAGCGGAGCGGACGGGAGCAGGTCATTTATCACCCAAAGTCGTGTACTGTCGGTTTTATGCTTTCATGCAATTCCTCGTGTTGGGCAACATGAGACACAGTAGCCAGATAAAGCCAAGCCGGGTGGATAGAATAGTTAGTGCCTGCATAGCCACGATGACTGCGACTACGACGACAAAGTCATTAAATTGGCAGCAGGGAAAGGCGAAAGGAGGCAGAGTCGAGGGGCCCAGACGAAACAAAGGCAAACAGGGCAAAGGCCAACGTTAAACTGCACAAATTGCAACCTTATACCAAACTCTCTGGCGCAACAACGAGGGTTCGGACCCTCCAGCCAGGACTCGACCATCAGACCACACGAGTCCGAGCTCATAAATAAACCAAGCCGGAGAAAGGAGAAAGGGGGCACGACAAGTGAAGGGGAAAAGTGAAAGCAGCAGGACTGAGACTGAGCAGCTTAACTGAGCTGTATTTTTAGAAGAGAAATTAATTTCGTATCGGATTTTTCGATTTTCAATTAAAGTCAATGCGCAGAGGCAACAAGGAGGAGCTGGTTTATCAGCATCAGTCTGCAGCTGGAGCTGGAGCTGCTAGAGTTGCCTTTTGCCCTGCTCAGCAGTCCAGCTAATAGGAATTTATTGAGCCATGAAAGTGTTGAGAATGTGTGGGTGCGTGTGTGTGTTACCCGATCCCAGTGTGTGCATGCAGCCCTGGTCAGCACATTAAAAGCCAATAAGCCAATCGGGCCAGTGAGTGCTGGTGGTCTGGTGACATCATCGATAAGGCGATGATAAGAGGAGCAGCCTTATCGCGGACGATAAGATTAGAACAAGGCAATCAGCGAGATACGAGCCATAAAAAGGGGCAACCAGTCGAGAGCCAAATCAGTGCAGGGCCAGGTGGCAAAGCGTTAGCTTGCTAACCAGTCGGCTCGGCACTTGGGAACACCTAATGGGGTCACGGCCCCTTTTGATAAGTGGCTAAGTAAGTCAAGGTCAGGGGCCCAGTGGGCTATCGCTCCCACTCAAGTAATTTGGAATTGTTTTTTAGACTACTCCGCATTGCTTACACAATGCGGGGGACAAGACAAAATGAAAAGAGCCCACGAAACGCAAATAAGAATAATACACAATGTTTATTTGCCTTAAGGTATGCAATTAAAAATGTTCAGCTTGCTTCTTTGTCTTGGTAAAATAAATTAGCATTAAAATCAACTTAGCAGCGCTACAGCGAAATTAACTTTATAAAATGTAAAATTGTGTTTTTCGTCTGTTTTTCTGTTATTTCGTTATACTCAGGTAGGTATTTCTCTTCGTTATACTTATTTATTCGTTGGTTTTTCGTGTTTGCAAAACAAAGCAATAATAAAAACGGGCGGCAGCAGCAGCAGCAGCAAAAATTAATGGCCCGGTGGGCGTGGTAACTGCAGGTGGGCGACCATAAGCAGCCAACTGTTTCAATCAACGTCAAATTAAACTTGGCCCGAGACTGAGGGGAAAAGGGGAAGAGGTGGGGGTGACAGGGGAGGGGACTGGGGAACCCCCATTAAACTTCAACCGCTTGCTGCTCAATTTCAACTGCAATTTTGTGTGCTGCCTGTGGGAAGGAGGAGCGAGGACTTGGGTCACTGGACTAGCTTGAGCTTAATGGGGGTCGAGGTCTCGAAAGTCAACAAAAAGTTGCATCTAATTAGCAGGAAAGGTGTGCCCCGGTGCAGCAGGTTCAGCGGCTCCACAGACACGACCCACAAATCAATCAATTTAAATTGCGAGCGAGTAAAACGAAAATATTGAAAACTGCAGTCGAAGGCGGAGAGACACGCTGGGGAAAATCGAAGGGGCTGGGCGATTTAATTGATGGCAAAAAGGTGTTAGAATTTAATTAAAATGTATGAGCAGTGACAGAAGCAGCAGCAAAGAGAGAGGACGAGGCAGCAACAGGAACGTTCTGCCATTGCCGATGCGGTCAGCTTAGGAGCAATTAAAAGCATCGACATCGTTGAACAGCAACCGAAGGTAAGTGGTTGGGTAGCGGTCATCCATTGGTGGATCGATTTTTAAAGAACAAGGAACCTAAAGTTGGTTTAGACATATCCAAAGCTTTTTAAGCAATACGTTAAAATTTATTCAACCAAAATTGTGCTATATATTTATCAATTAGGTTCGTTTATTGGTTTTTTAAAAAGTTACGTTAAGGTTAAGATTTTATACTGAAATTTCTTGAACTTTAAACCTTCTTTGTGTTCTTGGAAAGAGTTTTAAAGTAAAATCAGCTTTTATATATATCCATTAATTCAAATTTGTGATTTTATTAGCCAGTATAAAAAGCTTTTTGTTCATAAACAAAACAAAAACTAAACCTATAGGTTTATTCTTAGATTTGATTTTGTACTACATTTGCTTCTGTTTCAAACCATTATTTAAATCTTTTGTACTGCATAGTTGTAAGTAAGGGATGTTTTGGGGTCTCTGGAAATAATTGAAATTGAGCCTAGCAGAGCTTGATTGTATTTATAGAAATTAATCCAAAACCAACGTTCTTTGGTCAACAAAATCAAAGCACCCTAGTCTAGACCGTTGTCTCCTTGCCAGTGGGAGTGGTGGGGGTTCTTGGCGTAGAGGGGTGCACCCATGCCCCCTCTAGCTGAGGCTGGGACTGGGAGCGCAGCTTGAAGTTGGCCATTCCCCTTAGACCAGTAGGTTTGTGGGCCACCGGGGGCGGGGCTGGAGCGGTGCGGAGCTTGATGGGCTTCAGCGGACGCTTGGGCGGTAGAGGAGGAGGTGTAGGAGACTTAGAGGCGCGACACGACACAGAAGTGTCGCTGCTGCGTCGCGAGTCAAAGAACGAGGTGTTGCTGTAGATAGCCTCCTCCTCGATGGTCGAATAAATCTCCTCGGCCGTCTCGTAATAACTGGAGGGAACGCCTCTGGTTTCCCCCAAGTTTGAACTCCTGGCAAGCAGCAGCGAAGAGCTGGAGGAGTCCATGGAGAAGGAGCTGGTGCTGTGGGCCAGCGAGGAATTTGAGAGGCCAGCGCGGGCCGTGGTCATGTTTTGGTAATTGCTATTTGAGTCGGGGCTCACTAAGATTTCCGAGAAGGTGGGGAACTTCATGGCCGCATACGAGGGCGTGGGTGAGGTAACAGTCACAGGTGGTGGTGGTGGTGGCACACTGCGCCGGGGCTTGCCACTCGATTCACTCACCGGTAGCTGGGACGAATGCAGGTAGTTGGCCAGCTGGTCGCCGGGCAGAAGTACCAGGTTGAAAAGGGGCTGAGGGGGGGTATTTGAGGGGGAAGTGGAGGTCGAAGCGGGCTTAAGGGTGAGCGTGTTGGGCTGCTGCGGTTGCGGCAGGCTCGCGTACTGCACGGGCAGTATCTGGGCCGTGGGAAAGATCTGGGAGGGCGACCCGGCGACCAGCAGCTGTTGCGGTTGTTGCGAGTCCATCAAGCGGTTAGTGGCAGCATTGGAAGAACAAGATGGAGACGTGGATGCGTTAGCGGTTAGTGGTGGCGGAAACGACGGCGGCTCATGCAAATGACGTGTGTGGTGGTGTGGCGGCTGCTGCAGCTGTTGGGCGGGGGGAGTGGGCGGTGGTGGCAGTGGCAGGCTGTCAATGGCGGTGTCGAAACTATCTAGGAAGGGATTCGTTACCGAATATCCGCTGCTGGCGATGGGAACAGGAGGAGCGGGCTCGTAGGGTGCCCTTAACTGATTCCTCAGCTCGTTCTCCCTCAGCAGATACTCGCGATGCTCCTGCGGCGACACCAGAATATTGTCCGGAGAGTTCTCGTGCCGGAATTCGTGGGGTCGGAGCTGCGAGGGCGTGGGTGGCAGGGCCTCCATGTAGATAGACTCCTCCTCCCGCAAAGTGGGCGTGCTGGGCACCTTGGGAAGTGTGGCGTAGTTCACAGGTGGCGGTGGTGGCGATTCCCTGGGGCGACTGGGTTTCGCCTTGGTGGTTACCCTCACTGGCAGCTTGGCCTCAACGGGATGAATCGTGTTTGTGCTGGCATCGTGCTCGAAGACCGTAAAGTCCCCCTGCCCCACATCGCTGGCCTGAAAGGTCTCCAGCGCCACATTCCGCACCAGATCCGCCTTCTTCAGCTGCGGTTTCGGAGCCACTGGAGGAGGTACTTTCGGCCGTGTGCCCGTGAGGTTGTCCGTGGACTTGGAGATCACGGTGTTGGGAGTGCTGCGGCCACTGGACTGCGACTGAGACTGTTCCAGCAGATCCTCATTAGACCTTGAAGAGCCAAAGAAGAACTGCTCGCGGGTTGAGCGTGGGGAACGGGGAGACCTGCTGACTGCCTTGGCTACCCGCGTGTACTCATCATCCTCGGGCGCGGGGTGCCGGAAGGGATTCTCCCGATCTAGTTCGCCGGGACGATCCGGGGACGTGGCTCGCGAAACGCGCTGCAACTGGGGGGAATCAACCTCACGGATGCGGGCCACCACAGGCTGCTCCAGCGTGGAGCACGGACTGGCGGCCCGCAGGATGCCCTTGCGAGGCAAGCGATTGCGACCCGATCCGCGTGTGTCCTGCTCCGAGTCGTAGGCCCGAGTGTAGCCATCTGGGGTGCGAGAGCGGGATCGCTCGTAGTCCGATCTGGAGCGCTCGTCGCCGCTAAGATCGAAGCTTACGGACTTGCGATGACCTCCGTACTCTGGAGTGCTGCGTCCCGATCTCGAGGGTTTGTAAGGACGGTAGTCGCTCTCCGAGTCGCTGGTGTAGCGTCCTCGCCGGCGGTCCAAGCAATCGGAATCAGTGTCTGCATAGGAAGGTGGTGACTGCACATCCAAGGGCGGAGAGCTCTCGGTATCGTCCTCGTCCTCCTCCAGGATGGCGTCGATGTCGTCTAGCTTCTGGGAATCTACATCATATTCGTCGTCGTCATCATCATCCTCATCGTCTATGATGTACACCGGCTCCGCCTTCTTGGGCTTCGTTTGGGTGGCTTTGCCAGCAGTTCTGCTCTCCTCCTGGGTCTCCAGCATCTGCTGGTAGGAGAAGCGGGCTCCGGGGGCCAAGCGGTCGGGTGTTTGGGTACCTCGTTGCTAGTAGAGTTTAAATTTTTTGTTGGATTGCTCATTTAGTTTAGTATAGATTCGTTTTAGTTGGGTTTTGGTTTGCTGTATCGGGTGCAACGTCATCGCACACAAGCTTGGAACACAAATTGCAGAGTGCAGCGTTAATGGTGAGTGGGTGGGTGACTGTGTTAATAGTGGAGTATCTGTGAAACAGTGAGATGGGTTTTTGATGATGCGGTGGCTTGGTGCTCTCGAACGTCACACACAAAAGTTGTACGATTTGGTTTGGTTTTGTTTTGGGTGCTCCTTTGCAACCTGCGTCCATTAGCCAATTACCAGTGATTTTCTGCTTGATGATGAGGTGAGTGACTGCGACTCTTCTGGCCAATTTGCTGGGTGATGATTTTGGGTTGATGAACTCGGCACACGATGGCGATAGCGAACAGCGCGATACGAACACAGAGAGATAGCAGATACGGAGACAAAGACGAGTCACATTGGCAAAGGAAAATAACGAAATCAAAGGAAAACTTTCTTGAACAAAAACTTCTAGACCAAAACTAAAGAAATTCAGAAATCCAATCCTGTGTTCCCCCGAAATGCAATTAAAAGTTTGCCCCAATTTTTTCGTTTTTGTTACGACAAATACATTAAGATTTATTGACATCAAAAATGCACACTTCAAATTCCAGTTAGCTAGCTTTAAATTTAACTATCATAGGGTAACAACAAAAGTGGGAAAACTCAAACCTTTAATGGAAATGACCTAACAATACTGTCAATATACGGTGAGAATTCGGTACAGCTATGTGGTAACAGTTTCGTAGATACTTTAACAAAATATCCCTAGTGTAGGTACAGCTTTGCTCTATTAAAAGGTTGTAACAAGATGCTCTTTATCATCGGCCTCAGTTTCTGTCGGAAATTGTCTTATCTTGAGTATTATTCAGTTGCATAATTGGACCTTTTGTGTGGGCTTGCCACACATTGTTACACATTTAGTAATATATAGTGAGAGTGTGGTGTAGTCGTGTGTGTTTTATGTAGTAAACAGTTTTTGTTTCACACAGTATAAACATCGAAAGACTATATGTATAATTGGAATACTTTCAGCCGCAAAATGGCGACTACTTTAGAGCTCTTCGCATGGATAAATACATTTACAGTTTTGCTAGTAAGTTCCTTTATCTCAACAATTGTCTGGGTGTGGATGTTGGAGTGTGAATTTGTTGCTGTTGGTGTTGATAAGGACACACTTTAACAATTGGGATCTGGGCAGAGTGGGAAAGAGATTTAGTAGAGACATTGAAACCATTTGCTGAGTCGAGGGCGTTTAGTTTTTGATTGAATTTCGAAAGAAAAGTGCTGTAAACGCTGCCTAGTGCGGGTAGTAACTCTTGGCCCTTTGAACACGCTTCCTCAAATCCTAGATTTTTGTGTTATATAAATTGCAACTCCTTTAGTACAAGTATAGTGCCTGCAGTTGGTGCACACTCAAGCTGTTGCCTCCTGTCCTTTTACTTTGCTTGCTAGCATTTGTATTCTGTCAGTTTAAACTAAATATTCAGTCTTATGGTGATAAACATCCGCTTGTTAAGCAATGCGCTGCTCAGCAGTAAGCTGCAATGAAATTCAAGGCGGGAAAGCGGGTCGGGGCGGAAAACAATTCAAACGAACAGAACAGATTGCAAAATTATTGAGAAAAACAAAAACCAAAGTTGTAAGAAAAAAAAAGGAAAATCAACAATTCGTTGAAAAACGACGAAACACAGCGCGCACATCATTGAAGGGAATTTAGGAGAACGAGAGAAGAACAAGGACGAGAAGAAGATAAGAGAGACGTTTTAATGGAAATTTCTTTCTGCAGTTTTTGAATTATTTACATTTACATTTATTATACGTGCCATCTATATAGTAAGTATATGTTTGTATATATGTAATGTGTGCCTGATTTCATTCCCTTTTTTTTCCTGCTTCTTTCAATGCAAATTCAAATGGGGCATGCTTTAAAGCCAACAGCAACAAACAACATCAACGTTAACAGTAATAACAATGCCGCCTACACAGTCGGGCAAAGGTAAGGTAACAGTAAAGACGCAAACTGAAATGAATATAATATGAAAGTAGCATAAATAACAACACGAACAACAACCAAACTCAACAAGAACAATGATCAGAGTGAGCCAGGCCAAAGGACCTGCTCAGAAAGCCTGGAGCAGCAGCAGCCAATATGCTAATAAATAATAAATTGTCTGCTGCCATATCAATAAATGTGAGGGTACCCTCCAGCCAAAAGAGCAGCCCAGAGGAGCTGGATTCTGCTAAGCAAACCCGACACATGCAGAACACATAACTCATACGCCCCATCGTACAGCGACCCACAAATATAGGCTATGATTTTTTATTCATTTTTAATTCAAATGCAACAGAAAAACGCTTTAAAGCAGCAACAAAAGCACACACTAGATGGAAATGAAAACCGATGCTGGGCCATTTAGCGTTCGCCGGTGTTTACATGAGAGAATGAAAGTGTTTCGAACGAGTATGCAGTGATTGTTTTGGTTTTAGTTACAGTCAGTAGGTTTAATGGTCTGATGCTATCATGCTGCGACCTGTGAATTCAGTTGAAAATGTTGCTTTTACCCGCAAATTTTCAGCTGGCATCACATGCCAGATTTATCACAACAGTTTGTGATTTCTGTGGTTTGTGGGAATGGAAGGTGTTACTTGTATTTTGTGGTTTATCATCATTTTTCTTTGTATATATTTTAAAATTTGTGACGCATACACTCCAAACACAGGACACGCAATGTCAGTGACAGGACAAAGGCATTAGTGAAGTTACAGAAACACATAACAAGCTGAATACGAAACAAAAATCAAGTTAAGAGATTGGTGGGGTTTAGAGTTGGGGTTGAGTTTTGGGGTGGCGACTGTCGGTTCGTGTTAGCTGTTACATGGGTGTATCTGTGAACCCTGAATCGCACAGACTCAGGCATTACACAAACGAAAAGTACACGCACAGATATCGAAAGACGTACACACACAGACATTAAAGCCAAACAAGAGACGTGCATCCTCAGTCAGGTACATACCTGTAGTTGCTGCTCGTCTTCAACTTGCTCCGTGGAGGTCGTTTGCGTCTGCACGGCCACAGCAGGAACTGGCACTGAACCTGGAGCGGATGCAGGAGCAGGAGCAGCGGGTGGAGTCGGAGCAGAGGTCGCTGACTCGGCGGAAGCAATGGGGAGCGGTGCTGACGGCGTCGTCGGAGTGGTTGGGTTCGTATCGAGCGTGTGCTTCGATATGACAACCGTCGTTGTCTTCTGTATCTTGTCCTGCTCGTGGTGTTCCGACGGCGACTTCGGTGGCACGGTGGTGAAGGCGTCAGCAGCGCGTACAATTTCCAGCACCTAATTTGCAAACGAAACAATTGGTGCGATTCGTGAGTTCCCAAACTGCCCAACAAATGGTGCCAGTCACTTACCTTCTCCTGGGTGCTCTTCTCCTGACCCAATGGTGCCAGCTGCGTCTGCTGTTGTTGTTGATGGGCCTGTTCTGCGTGAATAAGCGCCACGGTCTGTGTGGCTGGTGTGTCCCGCGATGCTAAATCAGCGGATGCCACTGGCGGTGTGGGCGTGGTGGGGGCAGGTGGCGTGGGTGAGGTGGCTCCATGCACCATGGCGGCAGCAGCTGCTAGGCCCGTTTGGCTAGTCGGCTGTGCATCTGGCTTCTGCGAGGCGAAAACATCGAAGTCCTGAGGGATAAAACACATTAAAGTATACTACTGAAATGATACTTAATAATGGAAAGCAAACAGAAGTGTTTGAATTTAATTTATGCAATTTGTCAATGAACTAAGTTTTATACATAAAAATCATTTTCAACTTATACAAATCATTCTTAGTCTTAAACCTCAAATAACTATTAATATTTATTTGAAGTATTTACAATTAATTTAATTAATAGAAAATTTTAAAAAGTAACAAGTATTTAACAAACGTTGCGTAAAAAAAATAAAAGGATAACAGACTCTTGTTGCTCGTCAAATTCTACACTCACCTGTCGCAGCGGCTCGTCCTCCTCGTGGTCCAGACTGGACACACTTTGACTCTGGCTCAACTCTGAGCCCGTTTCCGAGGCACGCGATCCTGGGAAATGAAGCAATTATTTACGTAAGACGGCTGGGCGTTAAGCTCGCGATTACGTACCTTGGCGACTGCCACCGCTGCAGGATGCAGACGAGTTGAAGCCAGTGCTCATGCCGCCGGCCTGGCCAATGGAATGAATTAAATTGGACTTGTCGTATCCCTTGCAGACCACCAATTGGATCTCGTTGCCAGCGTTGCGCAGCACATTGACCGCATCCTGGTGCGAGGCCCCAAGCAGCGAGTGTCCATTAACCTCCAGCAGACGCATGCCCACCTGTGCACGAACGGGGGCAAAAGTTTCAATCGAGTTCTCCCCAGACAACAAAGGTGTCAGTAAGTTACCTTAAGCCTTCCATCGCGTCTGGCAGCACCAACAGAGTTAATTTTGGATACGAAGACACCCTCGTCGGAGGGATCGGAGGGATTGCCACGCTGCCCGTTCAGGCCGCCCTTGATGTGCATTCCCAGTCGCTCGCCCTCCGCCTTGCTGAGCAGCACTTCCTGTGATTCACAATTAACAAAAAAGATAAATGAAACTTAGCGGGGACTCGGTTTAAATGCTTGTAAATAACAATCTGAAATCTGGGGCTTAACAATGGATAATGGGAAAAACTATGGAAACATAAACCGGGAAAAAGCATTTGACTAATTGGAACATTTCTCCTCTGAAAGAACGAGGGGAGCTTACCTCTGTTTTTACATAAACTACTTCTATGCTCTGTGCGTATTGAATTTGTGTGAGCAGTGGCAGAGTATACAAAATTGATTACAGAGGAGTCAGAATTAGATTCAAAAGCATATTTACATATTTACAGTACAAAAGCAGTCTATAGATGGTTATTGGGGGTCAGCCAGTGCCCGTTAACTCACCTGAAAACCTGGCGGCAGGGGATCGTGTTGAATGGTCAGCTTGATGTCGTCACCTGGCTTCAGCAGCTCCAGGACGGCATCCTGGTGCGTGGCCTTGGATACATCCGCCTCGTTGACTTTCAGTATGCGGTCTCCCATGCGAAGCTTGCCGCACTTTGAGGCAATCCCGCCGGGCACAATCTGTTGGATTGAAAGAGAAGCCCAAGGGCAATTGTTATACTTATAGTTGGAAATGGAAATGTGAATGGCCAAAAACTTGAAAGTTTCACGCTGGCAGCTGGCTTAGTTTGCTGCTTATAATGAAGCCATCGTCCGAGCCACTGCATTCTGAACAATTGTGCAGCAGCTCATTTGCATTCGCAAGTTGCGGCCACTCGAGTGTTTTAATTCAAAAAGTTTACCCCTCTTTGGGGCTGCTGCTGCAGCAGCAGCAGGTAATTGTTAGTTAATGCACCCGTACTTACATGCGATATGAAAATGCCTGGCTCTCGAGTGCCGAAGGGCACACAGGAATGATCCGTTCCGCCGATGATGCTGAAGCCCAGGGAGCCCTGATTCTTGGGCAGCACAACCTCCTACAGAGACAACGAGAGAAGGTGTTAGCACGTCACAAAATTAACACAAATCAATGGGCCTAACGCTAAGAATCCTACTGAGTCTGCCGTGTATTTTGTGAGCCATGGATGAAGAGTGCTTATGTGCTGGCGTTCAATGGTGGTGCAAAATTGTTGGTGATATTTACATTTACATAAATATAAAACATTGGGAGCTTCCCCTCGCGGGACACAAAACCAGGACATGCCAAACACCAGACCAAACAACAAAGTCATGCAATTAAGTCAAGAATTTCATTAAACATAAAATCCGAGTACCGAGGGTGATTTACATTCAATAAATAATAAATAACTCTTGTGATTTTCTTATGAATAACTTAATTTTAGATTAAACAACATGCAAGATGTGTGGGTTGGAAATCTTTGCTCCCGCACACTTTTATTCCCAAATTTCCTTGCTCATATTTAAACAAAGCTTTTGTGGTGCCTGTGGTTGGGCTGAGCATCGTTCACCTGGAGTGCTGGCATATTGAAACATCAAAGCATTTAATTTCTGTTTTATATTAATTGCCGAGAAACTGTATCCTGAGCTGACAGGGGCAAAGACATTTCCACAACTGCTTGCTCGTGTCAAGATGCCAAATAAACACATGTACCTGGCTAACTGCTACTAACTTTTGCCAATTATCTCCAAGAAATTGAATTCCTACGAGTTCGCAGCCATCGGACGACTGTCTTCGAGGCAGAAGGCAAATGGAGAGGGGGAGAAATAAATTAAAAACAATTAAATATTTTATTCAGCATAGCCCCGGAGTGTTTACACTCACAATCAGAGACTAGGACGGATAGAGATTACGGAGGCAAACAGAAATATTTAAGGTTTGCTTATAGCCTCACTGCACACAAAATAAACGCAGTCTGGAGTCGTGAGTCATTTACACGAAATCTTTTTTGTCGGCATGTGCTCGTTGTAGTTGCCTCACTTTATTATTTAAGGTTGTGTGCATGTTGCATAGTTTGCTGGCTTACTTATTTATGTTGCAAGTGGCAAGTGACAAAGCTGGCCACATGCAGAGAGTTTTGGAGATTTCTTGCCGGGATTTGCATCATGTCAGCGATGACACTCGAGAGAGTGGGTAAGCCGTTCTGTCGTTCGAAACGAAGGCGCCTTTGCTCGCCACTTCAATAGATTCAGTTACTGCCAAGGGACACTAAAACTTCAAGTGTTGGCCTGGCTCTCCACCCTCTCGAAACTTGGCTGCACTTGGTAGCCACAAAACAAAAAAAATAAACAAATTTTAGAAAAAAAAAAAAACCCTTCGAAGCATTAAGGCCAATTTCCGTTTAGTGAGATCTTATATCGGTGTCAGGGTATTTTTAAAAGAAACATACACCAGGGTTTTTGTAGAAAAGATAGAAGTTATATTTATCCAGTGTTAGTAGAGAGAAAGTTATCTTAGTACAGTAAAAAGTGGCATGCTAGTTGATTAATTGTTTTAGAATAGTTTCCAGCTCCTTGCCATAACCAACTTATTCCAATTCCATCTCAAAAGCTACTCAATTAGTCGGAGCAATCACAACTCTTGTCGATGTGCATGTTTTGCATAATGCTGGGCATGAAACATATGTGAACTCGGCCTCCAAGGCAGCCCCACATCAACTCCATCATCGGAAGCTTTTGCTGGGCATGACCAACAGTTAAATTAAATCGTTTGCAAAACGCACAAATATTTATTTACCAAAGCTTAATCGATACCAATTAAACAGAACGCGACCAATAAATCAAAGTGCCAATTGTGGAATAAAATCATAAACTAAATTTAATTTTTAAAAAAATTTTGGTGTAGGGTGCATCGTGTGCGGTGGATTGTGCGTGCGTGTGTGAGACGAGAAAAGCTCGAATTCCGTGGCAGCTACAAAAGTGTATTAATTTTTTCGGCTGGGGAAAACCTGTCCGGGTTTTTTTTTCTCGTGGTTTTTACACAACGATTCATTAACTCTTGGACTCTCTGCCTGGCTCTAGTGTATGCGTGATGTTGAGATAGTCACCTCACTGATCAGGGGTTCCGCCAACTGATTGTCGGTGATGCGCGTCATCACCGTCTCCGTGAACGTGGACTTGGTGATGGTCTCGGTGACGGTGCCGAGTTCGGTGGGTGCCGCCGGGAACATGGGCAGATCTGGCTGCGGCTTGTTCACGTTTACCGTGACTGCACTCACGCCCACCTCGTTGGGCCGGGCCACATGCACCTGATGCTGACTGCCGCCGCTGAGGAAGTGTGCCGGGATCATCGCCTGAAAATCATCGCTCGTCAGCGGGCGCAACGAGGAAGGCTGCTCATGGTCGTGGTTTCGTGGGTTGGTTGGTTGATTGGTTGGGTGGATTTACGTGGTTTTAGGTTTAGCAAAGTTTTCGGAAATATCGGTTTTAAGCAAGATTTTTGGGGGTGGTGGTTCAGAGAAAAAGAAACAAAAATATGTTGGTTTTTGTAAATTTTGGTTTCATTTTTGATGGGCTATGAAGCTATCGTTAGGTCTATTACTAAGCTAGCGTGCCTAACTATGCTTATCAATAAGGTATATACAACCCTGCAAATGTTCCCTACTATTTCACTCTTTTTAGATGGGTGCTTAGAAGCTGGGACACAAATCAGTGCAACTTAGTCTGTAGTTGGTCGTCTTATAATTCGACCATGTTTGAAGAATATAATGAGTATATTTGTAGCATTGGGAGGACAAACAAGGCGCACAGGGCACATGCAAAACAAACACAAACAATTTCGTTATACATACGAGTAGATGAGCAAATATAGAGTTCTAGCATCTAGGGTTATGAGTAATTGATAATCTGGCGGATAAATGGATTAGCACATATTAGGTATCTTACAACTATGAAGTGTGTTCATGTTTTAAGGCGCCAAATATCAACAACAATTTGCGTGAACGACTTGCGCTGCAGTTTGTCATGGTTCAAGTTAAATTTGGTTACTTACCTTCGGAGCTGATGAGAAATTTTTAAATACCGCAGCGCAAGCTTTTACATTTTTGGTTTTGTCTTAAACCTACCAACTGATCATGATTGGAACAAACAAAAAAGTAACGGAACGAGCTTATGGGCAACATTAAAATGACGTGCAACTGGCTAAACAGAAAACTAGACTAAGGACTACGCAACTACTGTAAAAATCAGCCGACTTGGCCTTACCTGTGCCTCGCCAGAATCACCGCTGGCAGTGGAGGCCGCTCCGGTGTCTCCATCGCCCATGGGCACGGAGTTGGTGCGTCGAGGAGCGGGCACGGGTTGCCCAGTGGCACTGTCTATCGTGGCAGCTGCTGCAAATCCATTGGTCTTGCTGCTGGGCAGCGTGTTATTGTTATTGTTTACGCTAGCTGGCACAGTGGGCACAGCCGTGGGAGTGGTGGTAGCCAGGGTGTTGTACTTGTAGGGCTGCTCAACTTCTCCCACTGCTCGACTAAAGTTAGCTGTTGATAGGCAAGAAGAGAAAATGTGTAAAAGGTGAATGAACTTTGAACCTGTGTATGAAGTCTTTAAATTACAAATTGCTTAAAACATAAATTGTGTTTGAGCTATTAAGATTTGAGTTGCAATAACAGTTTTTAGAAAGAAAACATACTTTTCTATGAATTGAGTTAAAAAGCTAATTTCAGTAAGATTCGTAAAGGTCCACTGTGTAGTACACCCTGTATACCCACCTGGTCGGTTGGCCAGATAGCCGGAGGGGCTCAGCGAGTTGAGCACGGCCGGACTGCGCGGACTCGTGGGCGGTTCCAGCGGACCGCGGTACTCGCGCTGCAGCACCAGACGCACGAAGCGCTGCGGTTCAGTCAAACAGGCGACGGCTGCGTCATGATGTGCGTCCGTCATATCGTTGCCATTAATCTGAACAGGGAAAAGCCATTAGCTTGGGTCAGAGATGAAAACCTCCGGCTCCCCGAACACTTACCGCCATGACCCTGTCGCCCACCATAATTTTGCCATCGCGGTGCGCCAGTCCGCCCTCCGTGATGCGCGATATGAAAATGCCATCGCAGTCGTCCTTGAACGGTGGTGAACCCTTTCCGCCCGCAATGCTGAAGCCCAGGCCTTGGCCAATCTGATCGCGAATGAGAGTCGTGTGCAGCTGGATGAAGCTTAGTGGCGCCTCCTGGAAAAACA
Organism: Drosophila oshimai; assembly: GCA_018150695.1. Lineage (NCBI taxonomy): Eukaryota > Metazoa > Arthropoda > Insecta > Diptera > Drosophilidae > Drosophila > Drosophila oshimai. Next base: position 1,846,792 of record JAECWM010000213.1, on the reverse strand, counting down.
CAAAACGAATACCAGAAATCAATCACAAATGTCCGAATGAAATGTCTGTCACGGGGAATTACGCACCCTGCCGTTCAGCAGCAATCCATTGGGGGCAGCAGCAGCAGGCTCCACTATCTGGGTGGCAGTGGGCGTGGCAAACACGTTGCCCGAATAGCTATGCGTTGGGGCCACCTGCTGAATCTGTTGTAGTTGCTGCTGCTGTTGCTGCTGGGGCACAATTTCAATGGGTGCTGGGATGTAGCGCTCGTGGCTAACAGCCGCCTGAGAAGGTACTTCCGCCACCAGTGGTCTCGTTTCAACCGAAATCTGCGACACACTGCCGTCCTCGCTGAACACGGGGTGGCCAATCAGCCGGGTAACTTCGCGCTGCACCACCAACACCAGGACGGCACCGCAGGCCTTTAGCACCTGCACCGCCTGGTAGTGATCCGCATCCACAACGACAATGCCGTTGACCTTGATCACCTTGTCGCCCACTTTAAGCCCAGCCAGATCAGCGGGTCCGGCTTCGGTGACCCTCGATATGAAGATGCCATCATCGTCGCCCTTGAAGGGTGTGGAACCCTTTCCACCCGCAATACTCAAGCCAAGTCCGGCTGCAGTGCGTTCGATGTGGATTTCGTACTGCTCCAAACGCAGTTCGGTGACACCATCCAAGTTGTCTGAAAAGGAGAAGAAATAAAGAAGCTACATATATGTTTCCTCAAAAACAAGAAGACTTTATTCCCCTAAACTTTACCATATCGCTGCCTTTGCCTTTCGTATTCCCGATCTACTGGGTCATAACTGGTCACTATGCGTACTTTCTTGCCCTTGCGTTGCAGCGATCCACTGGGACTCCGATTGGAGGAGGCCAACGAGCTGCGCAGGCTGCTCATCGCTGGACTATTGCGACCACTTCCGGCTCCCGAGTAGCCAAAGTTCCCATTGCTGCGCTGGCCATTTCGGGGCAGGGTGTTGTTGCCCTCTTTGACTTTGATTTTGACATTGAACATGACTTGATTTGCTTTTTATCTGAGTGCACTTTTTAATATAAGCAGCAGCCAGGCATCCTGTCCAGACACACCCTGTGTATGTGAGGAACCTATTTTTTATTTGACTGCACTTTTTAATATGCGAGGCCCACTTTTCAAGCTGCTTTCAGGCTGCAGAAGCGCAATCGATCTGTGTCTGCTGGCGGAATAGATAAAAGCAGGGCAGGCTTTATGCATCTATTCGTGGCCATTGGAGTGGAAAACCCCATCAGTGAAAATATACTAGTACAATATTGATTGCGTTGATTTAATGAAATCTGAATCGCCCCCACTAAACTAATTTACAAAAAAGATTTGTGCTTAGCATAAATTTAGCCTTAATGACATTCAAATTGAATGACCCTAAGTCGGCCAGCAGCATCTGGCACTTGGCCATAAACGGCAGTCAATGAACCTTTGCGAAAGCCAAATTTCCCCCCTTAGAAACAGACATTAAAGCAACGACCTTGGAAGAGACCACTCCAATTCCCAGCTGAGAACTCCCACCCCACCGTGCAACGGCTTTGTATAATTATTAAATAAATAAACAGACAGTCTGCCAGAGCGGCATTCAAGAGAACTCAGCCTCTCAGACGGTTCGAAAGGTGAGAAGTGAGATGGGGAGCAGCAGGTGTAAAGAAGATGAGTACCCGTAACTTTTCCCTTCTCAGAAACACATTTATTGCTTTCATTTTCGCTATTGCTGATTTGCACTCAATAAATCCGTCGGCACTTTGGCCAACAAAATGATTTTGTTTTCACGACTGTCAAGGAATTCTCGGGAACGAGAAGAGCCGAGGCTCTCGAGACAATTTCACTTTGTAATTGTATGCGAGTTTTCATGTTAATCAAGGCATAAATGAAAAGACAGAGCGAATCTCTGGCTCTCTCCCCTGTCTGCCTGTCAAGTCAACATTAATATTGCTGGATTTCAGTCTCCGACCGACATTGCCATTCACTCGATGTGCCATTATTGAGTTTGGTAAGTTGAGTGGGGTATTCAGAAGTTTGTTTTCTTTGCTTACAGACCCAAGTTTGTTTGTGCTCCATAATTCAACAATTTCAATGGGAACTTCAGGGAAAGCAAAGGTGTTATGCAAAGTATTCTGTTTAAATGTTATAAATGACAACAACAACGTCTCCTTCATTCTCAATTTGACTCCCTGAATTGTCGGACAAATGTGTAACCGAAAGACATTTTTATGGATATTTCGCCCACACACATGCATGCGGCCAAAATAAAGCCATCTTTTCATGCTTTTCACCAGATGAGTGGGAGGAAAATGGTCAATGGCAACAATAACCAGGGAGAAAGCCATAAAACAAAATAAGATTTTTTCCCGGAGAGGAGGAGGAGGACAAATGACACGTGCTGTGTGCTTGTTTGTATTCCAGTGCCTGCGAACGCCGGAACGTAGGCAATCTTTTGCAGTTGAGAAAAGTGAGGTTTTAATACGAATACGAAACAGGAACTGCAAGAAGGGAAGATTCGCATGAAGCCATTTGTTTCCTCATATTTCTTATCAGACTTATTTTACTGATTGCCAGAGTGCCTGCGAACTTTCTGCGGCACCCACTTAAGCGGGCATTTAAGCATTTTACGATGACATCACGCGTGCAGCTCAATGAGGTGCCCCCAAATATGTAAGTCCCCTCCCGTTAAATAAATGGCATAAACATAAACATATAAAAATTTAAATACAGCCAAAGACGAGCAACTCGTAAAATGCCATAGAGGATGTGGCAATAAGAAAAGATGATTCCACGAATGCATTAGCATTCGCTGGTTGGTTTTGTGTGTGAGTGGGAATCTCCGTGGCTGTATCTCCTGCTAGCTGACAAATGCCAAATTCCAAATCAATGGCATGGAAGTTGCTTCTCTTGTCCGCTGCTCTCTTTTTGTTTTGTCTTGTTTTGTCATTTATATGTAAATGACCAGGAGCAGGGACTCTGTCCCTGGGAAATTAGCCAACAGCATGGACACATGCCAAAGGCAGAAATCGTATTTCATCCTCCTTTTTTTTGTGCACATGGCAATCTGTGGCCAAGATGCGGACAGCTCTCCTGCAGCTTCAACTTGTCACATTCGTTATGATAAGCGAAAAAAAAAAAACTTTTGGCCAGAAATTTTCTTCATTCATGCAAATTTTGCATTCCAATCTGCTGAAATTGAGTAACGTTTGAGGCAATGACCGCATCGAATCAATCGATTTTAATTACCCCGACATTATCAATGGCAAGAGATCAAGTATTCGAGTGCGCTTAAAGCGACTTAAAGCCCTTTTGCAATGTCACGTGAGCGCTGCAGTCTTATTTTTTTTCGCCATGCTTATGGAAAATGCGACAGTTATGGGGAAGCTGGCAGACTCCATGATTAATTGCTGGCCAGGTTAAACGGCGGGTAGCGATGCTGGCGCCCTTGACAAATTGCAAGTGTTAAGCTTTGGAAATCAACAAAACCGACCGTGCGACGTCCGCTTAAATGTGGCGACAAAAATTAATGAACAAAGTTTTTATGCGAGCATAAAAACCCAGAAATTTCCCGACAACAACGGAGCACTAGGCTCCCCCCATCAAACTGACAGTGGCTCTTCTCTTTCGATTGCCTCTGCAATGGGTGCGGAAGGGGTGCGTTCACAACACAACACAACATTGCTATCTAATCAAACTTTGGAATGCCTAAGCCAATGTGATAAAGCAAAACAAGAAGGCCCAAAAGAGGGGAGAAAAACAACAAAGTGATACGCGTAGTAAAACAAAACTGGCGATAAGGCACCTCTGAATCATTACGAAATATTTGGACGCATGAGAACATTACAAGGGGACCAGGCCAGACCAGGCCAGCCCAGTGTACAGCAAAGTCAAGTGGTAGGTAATGACCTTGGTCCACCTGTCGAATGCGTTATTTCCTGATATCAGTGGGCAGCATAGGTTTGAGGACTGATTAATATGCTTATGACGAATTGGGGTGATATCATCACGGGAACAAGGTTTGGGTAATGAAAGCCACGGGTGTTCACTTTAATTGCAAGCTTGTGGCGGCAAATTTAGGTCGCATTCCCGCATCTATGTTTGTTGACAAACCAATGTTCGCTCGATTTGGCCCGCTTTCTACAATTACTCGAATTTTCCACATTTCCATGCCATCAACATGGCGGCGGAAATATTGGAAAATATGCAGGGAATTCTTTGAACCGGGGAACCCGCTTCGCTCCTCTGCAGCTGGCGTTTATTGCATATTTGTTTGTTTTCTCTAGCGACCGGAAAGATGCGTTTTGGGGGGTGAGAGGGGAGACCTGTCACGACTGATGGGAGCGAAACGGTGGGAAAACTGGGGAACGGCGGCGGTTGAAGCGATAAACTTAGCATGCAACCGTAAAAATGCACAGGGCCGACAAAGCGACGAGTTCAGGGCCGTTCTGGCTAAACTTAAACATTCGGCAAGCCGGAATCGTGTTTGTTTGATGGCCGCGATAGAAAGAATGCCAACTGCAAATAGTTTAAATTGCTGTTTGCACAAGAGCTGCAAGAGAACAGCAAATAATAATGCATACTTTGTTACAGCATTGATGAAAGGGCGCACTGAACAAACAAACGGAGAAACGGAGAAACGGACAAACCGACATCCGACAAACAATCATACACGCAACATACCGAGGGGAAAAATTCAATAAGACTCCCACGCAATCAGCGATACAATACATAAATAATGAATGCCATTGCCTTGAGCTTATCAACGGTTTACTTATTGGCCAACTCGGACGGTGCCGCTTCTGTACGGTTCTGTTCAGTTCTGCTTAAAAGTTGGCTGCTGCTTTAAGAGCCCAGGAGGAAATGGTGCAACAAATGCAGCTTATTGTTTGCCTGGCCCGCGCAACAAAAAAATAATCTTGAGAAGAACGTAGGAATGTCAAAGCAAAGCAAATGTTGATTGAATTGCCGAAGCGTTTGCAATATCTAACCAGAAAAATCTGTGCAAAGGCGAAGGAAGTGCCGGGAAACCGGATATGCACACAACCGAACCGAACCGAACGGAGCACACTTTTCATGTTTGCCATCAGCAAATATCCAAGAGAACCCGGCAATGCTTGCTAGATAAACAAGACAAAATTTACTTTCAAGTGGCTCATTTTTGGGGATATGCAGTGCAGCCGAAATGCAAATAGGGAAGGCTACTTGGCCTGGGGAAGCAACCTTGAGCAAGGAGGAGCGTGTGCACTTGGATTGACACAACTGCAGTTGAAATTCAATTATGGCCCCGGGCCATACGCTGCGTATGCGCAATGTGGGAAACTTTCCAGACGACTGACCCGCCTGCTGTCTGCTGCCACCTGCCACTTGCCACCTGCCACCTGCCTCTGCTTCACGTCCATAAAGGAATTATGACAGACAACAGACAAAAATCGATAACAATGCGCCCGAGACAACAACACACGTAAGCAGAAAAAAATAAAAGCGAGAAAAACATTTCACACTCTCTTCTTGAGAAGTATTTAACAATGAAATGATTTATTTTTTTCCTTTTTTTTTCGTTTTATGACGTAGTCAAGGTACGGCTGTCTGCGTGCGAAGTTTTTCGAGTCAATTGTGATGAGTGCAGCTTGTGCTTCTGCTATTGTTATTGTGCAAGATCTTGGCCCTAACTGGCTCTCTGTTTTGAATGCCAATAAAAGCGTTTAATGACAAGTGCAAATAAAAGTATACGGTGGGCCTGACGAATGTAGCGCGTCTCTCGCGACGTTGACAAAACGCAAGCGTAACTGAAGAATGACTAAAGCAGGCGGCGAGTGGGCCAAACGCCCAGACCCGGTCGCAAAGTCTGGCAATTGCACTCGCTCTCCGTGGCTGTGGCTCTGCTCACTCTCACTCTCCCAGGTAACCATAGCTATAATGAGGCGACGACTCATTTTCAGTTTCATTTGCTCGATTTTATCGCTAACTTGTTGCCCACTTTCGTTCCGGGCTCTCTGCTTGTTTACCCCTTTCTGAGTGAGTTTGCACCGCTATCTGTAGCTTTTTTTATCAGCTTTTGCAAGCCTGATAAGCGAACACTACGTGCCGTTCCTATTTATAGGCCAAGTTTGCGTTAACGCTCAACTGTTGCGTGTGTTTCACAAGCCCAATTGCGTTTCTACACCTGTATTCCGCTGCCATAACGCGCTTTTAATCGCCGTGGCTCTCTCGCTCTCTGTTGGTTTTTCCCCAACCTTTTTTCGTTGATATAATTATGTCGGAAGTACTGCTCATTGATAGGCCTAGACCCAAAAACACTCGAAAGTATTTATGCCTAGATGGCGTGCAGAGAGCAGCCACAATTAAAAGGGGTCATGGAGACGAAGGGGAGCCTTGTGGTCTCACTTTGCATCCCATCCAACCGGGGGCACAGAGGATGCCAATTAAGTTTCCACTTCAGTGTCTGCCCTTACAGGTCAGCCAGTTGGCAAATGAGTGAAAATTACCAGTCCAGCCGCCCCCCCATATTGATTTCCCATCAATGCAACGCCATGCTGCACCCAAAGCACATGAAAGCACTTTAGCTAGGAGACAGGTCACCGAGATAGAGCAATATAAATGAAATTAATTGAAACAATTTCGGTATTTACCTGGTTCGGTGCTAGCCTCCGTTTTGCCAGCTGGAATAGGCGAGAGCGACGAGTCGAAAGGATGTTGTGGGTCCTGCACCCGCTCCTTCTCCACCTCCAGCTGCTCCTCCTCCTCGATGGGCGATTGAACTTTGCCGGACAGCGAGTGCTGGGGAGTGGTGTCATTCCGCTCCTGGGAAGCCAGGGCATTGGCCAGGATCTCGCTGGCCTGCTTGTCGGTTAAATGCTGCACCCGCTTGTTCTTCAGGTGGTGCGGAGTGTCCCTGGTTAGATATAATAACCATATTAGTTTACGTTTTAATTGAATTGAACATTGACTTTCTGTACCTTCTGTGCAATTTGGGTGGCCGCTTGTAAAAGTCATCGTCTTCGCCCTCCACCTGAAAGCCCACACGGCGATCGGATTCCTAAAAAGTAAAGATTTTCAAATTGTAGAAGGTGCAATGCCCTATGTTTCCATCAGCAAACTTACAAACTCATCTCCTTGCTCATCGTCATCCTGACCCTCGTCAGTTGAAGCAACAGTTGCTGCTAATTCAGCAACTACAGCTGCTGTTGCCGCCTTCACGTTATTGGTGGTGTTGGTTCCCTCTGGTGCACCCTGTACGGCAACTGGTGGTGCAACAATCACCTAAAATAAATACATCAATTTGGGATTAGTCTTAAGTTGGGTTTATTTCTTCCAATAAAGCAGTGGCGCCACCTGTGTGTAAGTGGCAAAAACACTTTGTCCGATTTTACAGCAGTCAGTTTTCTACAGTCGATGCCACCTAATTCACTTAGGTACACTCATGTTCGAGGTACACATTATATGTTACATACACTTTACACCCAAACTCTACACACTTTAAAGCGACATCTAGCGCTCGGTATAACAGAACATTTAAAAAGTTTCGTTAATATTTAGACCAAATTGATTCTTTACCTGGCTAACTGGCTGCTTTGAATTTACACCAACGGGTGGTTGCTGTATTGGCTGAGCCTGCTGTTGGTGATTATTTGCAATCGTTCGGGTCTCGGTTGGCGTCTCGGCTTTTTTGGTGCCGTTCTGGGGAAGAAAAGGGAAATTTTTGTTTACTTTACATTGTTCCCAAAAACCACTAGTTCATGTAAAATTCGTGTAAGTTACGCGAACAAAATAAAATGTATGTAAAAAGCACGTAAAAAAAAAAAGTTTAATTCAAGATGACATTTTGTTTTAAATATTATTCTTTTAAAATGCAAAAAAAATTTGTAAACTAATTTTATACAATTTTTATACATTTATCGGGGCAGAAAATAGTTTATCTAAGACCTTAAACACCCCTGCAGAACAAAGTTTGATAAGATAATTATACTGTTAACACGATTTCTATAAAAAACTTTTAAGTTTTTGGTAGCTACTACTGAAAGCGGTTCTAATCCTGACGATTCGGTAGTTTTAAATATGCTCCAAAGTTCAAGCACAAGGTAATTAAGATGACTCAATATCATCACTCCAAAATCATTTTTAAAAGATGTGCAAATAAACATAAAATGAGCATCTCTTGATCGTATTGAACAGCAACTTATATTATCACCATACCCTGTTAGATTCCCTACAACTTTCAGGTTGGCTTAAGTCTAGGATTAGTACTGGCCAAAGAAGCACAAAAACGTAACGTAAAGCATTCGTATATTTGCGGTGGGAAGTGCATGCTTCCACCTCGCCTTAACCTAGCGATGTAAACTCAGAAGAAGCTGGGCATTCGGATCGAATCCACTCACCTCCTCCGGCAAAGTGACCAGGTTGGCGTGCTCCTCGTGCCGGCTGCGCTCCACCTTCAGCTTCTGCGCCTTGGCCTTGAGATCCTTGGGATGCGGCGTGTTCTGGCGCACGAAGGGCGTGTCCTTCTCTTGAGTGGCCTCCTCCGAGAACTTGACCACGGTGCGCGACGGCTCGCGCTCCTCGAACGGCTCCGAATCGGACTCCAGATCGCGAGCTACATTTCAAGGGAAAAGCAAACGGATTAGCAAATAAATCACCGGTGCGATGAGGCGTGTGGGTTTGAAATGGTCTCAGATTAGCGAAACTGCATGCCCATGCACACACTACTACTTATTTGGGATATATATATATGTAAACATCGATATTTATTATATACAAACGGATTTATATTCAAAACGCTTAATGGTCTACGCTTTTGGTTTCGCACAAATCAATAAATAAACCGACCATTAAAAACCAGCACTATTTTTGGGCGCCGGGCGTAAACATTTTGCCCAGGTCTTCTCGACCAGTCCACTCGCTAATCCATCAAGCGGTTATGAGAAGTGTGTGTGCCCGTAAATTTTTCGCACCTCGCATGTAAACAACATAAAAGTTGCAACATGTGGGGGCAATCAGGGGCCCCTAGAATTAAAATCTCTGTATCCACCGCCACCACCACCACCCAGAACCCCTCGGCCAATCAATCTATTTACGCAGCAACTGCAGGGGGGTGACGGTTTCAGCAATAAACAAATGCAAATCGCTGTTTACGACGCAGGAAGCGCCTCTGGCTGAGCCTAAGTAGCTGCATCCACAATTGCCGAATGTCCGGCGCAGTCGTAACTTACAGATTTTAGCATAGACAAACAAATTCGGTCCCAGTGGGGAGTCTGAGTTAAGTAAGCGGAATTCGGCGGGTCAGCTGAAGATTTAGATGAAGATTTATGCAAACTAGCCGACGACTTGTAATGGCTATGAAAACAGTAACAGGCCGTGTCGTGTGGTGCGTCGTGGGCTGTCAAAAATTATTTCCTCTTGTCTTTCTGGGTGCCCAGTCCAGTTCAGTTCAGTCCCATGACCGTCAGCGGTTTTAATTGGATAATTTGAACAGAGCTTACATGGCTCTAAGATATGCGGGACAAACAATAAAGTCGGTTTGATCTTGAAACTATTCACACATTCGTCTAAATTGGCTGAGTTATGTGCGTTATTTGTGCTCACTTTGTGCACTTAATCCGTCATTGACCAGTGATCGGTTGCGAAATGATAAGTCAAACACGTCGGCTGAGCACCAGACTAGTTGGGTCTCCAAAAATACTGATGATATAATCTATTTATAGGCAAACGAAGAGGCAAAAAAACTCGTTTGGAAGCCAAATAACAGTTACAATATCTACTTATACATTCATTTCGATTGGGAAGCAACTACGCCACAGAACTGAAACCACAATAGCAACATCAGTAACAACAAATACAGGTTGAATCATGCGGCACTCAATCAGTGAATGTCACAGTGAAGACTGTGATGAATTAATTAGACTCTAGGCAATCTAATTTGCATATTTACAGACAAACATCTCGTTTTACTTCAAATGATAAATTTAACACCAAAAACAAAAATTATTAAAAGTCCTAGTATTCAAAAATATAGTATATTGAATGTAACCCAACAGTTACAACAATTTTCAAATCAGAGCTAGTGTCTATTTTAAAGATTACAATAATTAATTCTTATAATTTTTAAGAATAACGTTACGTAAATATTAAAGAAATCTCATTTTCAAAAATAATATTTTTTCAGTAACATTTTTGATTATTAATGTTTTATTATTAACAAATACGGTCAACTACTTCTTTTGTATAGCTTAAACTGGTTTCTTGGAATCTGCAGTCCACCCAGCCAGGCTCCACTTTAGCTCCCAGTGACAGGCCATTAATCAACCGTTAGTTTTGGTGGCATACACACACGTACAAACGCACATCGAAACAAGCCAGGCGATTAATATTGTTATTAACCAACGCAGCGTCATACACATAATTACATTGCTCGCCGATCTTGCCCCACTTTTAAGCACTGTCCGCCACTCCTTCCATGACGTCACAATCGTTGACATCACTCAAGTGCCCCTAATGGGAGGGCTACACACATATATATCTGGAAGGAATATGAACAGATAAATGGTAATGGATCTCGGCATTTGCAGCCAACAACAAACAAATCGTCTGTGCGTCTGTGGGCCGCTTTGATCTGGCATGCTGCCACTGACAGGCAGCTAAAACTGCTCAATCCGGAGGCAATCGAGATCCCAATCATTTGCCATTCCCCAGTACAAGTGGGGTTGGGTCCCGGTCTTGTTTTTTTTTCTGGGTGTGGGAACCAAACGCACAAACGGCACTGATCTGCGATGGGAAACACGCTTGGGGCGAATATTTCGGACCAGCCGTCAAATGAATGGAGCATAAACACAAAATAATAACATAATCAAATCAAACAAGCCAAATCGAACACACTTTTATCAGCCATCGCAGTACGTTGCGTGTGTATGGAGAGCATATATAAATTCATGTTTCTCAGCCAACGCCCGGACCGGAGACTCCCAACTAAAACAACTTGTTGTCATGACGTCATGTGATGGTGATGGAAAACCGGTTAGTGTTATTGTTTCAAACACTCAACGAAAAGCAAAACAAGCATTGTCAATGCTGACTGGCTTTTGGCCAGGCCAAGATGCGTTTCCAACCAGCTTGATGCTATCATCAACGAAGAACTCAAGAAAGCGGAGTTAAGTTGGTAAATGTAAACCAGAATGTGGTGTTTTCTGTGAGGTTTTTATATTGTAAAACATTCGAGTCCCTTTTATAATTTTTTGTAAAGCCTTGTAACAGACATGATCAGTTAGCATCTAAAGTATGATACATTCTATACACATAACAAAGCGGACATGCAAATGTTGAGCGGTCATGCTATGAGGCTAGCCAATATAGTAGAGTTTCACTTTAAACTAAATTAATTTAAATGGAAACTTTATGGAATGTTTAGTCCAGGCAAGAACTAGTTCGTAAATCCAAGTCGGGCAACTCTACTATATAGACTTGTTAACTGTACAAGGCAGATAGCGTGTATTGTTATTGATACTGACAAAGAAGGTAATACTCAACGCAAACCTTTTTGCTGATAACTGAAGAATTCCGTCGAATCGAATTTTTCGCTTGATCTATAAAGCGTCATGGGTGGATAGTCTTTGATTGGATGAACATAAAAAGAGGGTGAGTAGAGTGCAATATTGGAAAGAGCGGGTGACGTGGCGGAATGCAAAGAAAATAATCGAAATCGGTATGAAATCAAAATTATGGAAAAGTGCTCTGGCCGTAGCACAGTTGAATAAAAGAGTTTTAGTCACAAAAAATAGGTGTAAACTTGCTGAGAGGGTTACAATCAAATTTAATTTAAAAGTCTTGCCAGTTTTGTATATTATTTTTACCCAGAAAGATAGTGAAAGGTTCACACAAACGTACAGAAAGTGGATAGCTCTTGTTTGTTGGCGATGTTTGCTCACTTTGCGGTTTATCTTATCTTATCGCGGAATAGCGAGCATAGATTGAAGATATTGCACAACGATAGGGGGCAGGGGTCTTGTGGAATCTGTCAGGTGCAGATAAGGGCACATAACTTGGCCAAATTCGGCCGAAAGCGAGCAGACAGCGCCAACTGTGGAGCAACCTTTAACCACTGGGTTAACCCACTTGGGAGTTTATTGCTCAGCTGACTCACCTGGGGTAATTGGCTGATATTCCTGCTGGGGCAGCAGGTAGCAGGACAGCACCTGCTCGCCCGTCTCCGCATCCGTGTCCGGCTGGAAGGTGAGCAGCGGCTGCGACTGGTTCTCCGACAGCCAGACGGCCTTCAGCTGCAGATTGACCAGCGAGTAGGGCAGATACAGCAACTGATTCCCGCTCACGTCGAGCACATGGAGAACAGTGCAGTTGCCCAGCTCCGGCGGCAGCTTCTTCAGCTTGTTGTCTCGCAGACTCAGCACGCCCAGATTGGCACACTGGCCAATCTCCAGTGGCAGGTACTCCAGAGCATTGCGATCCACGTTCAGATTGCTCAGCTTGGTCATCTGACCAATGGAGGCGGGCAGCTCGGAGAGGAAGTTCTCGGTGAGTATCAGCTCCTGCATGTTCTCGCAGCTTGAAAAAAAGAAATAGTTTACTTTTAGTAGTGGTAACTTAAACAGAGTTAAACGAAAACAATTCTGATAAATACATTGCTCCTAAATGTGGTACTTAGTTCCACTATAAATGCACAACAACTAGTTCAAATCTTGCATGCAATCCTAAAACCATTTATTTCGCTTAAAAGTACTTTAATAGAATTTTCTTATGGATGTGTGTTTATTGTGAATTGGCAAATATATAATACAAGCAATAGCAAAAAGTCTGAGTTTAAGAACGTAATTAGTAAACTAAAGTATAATGCAATAATAGAGTGAAATCAGCTGATAGATTTTATACAATTAGTAAGCAAAATCCTTTCAGGTTAAATAGCAACATAAAAAGTTCTAGATTAATTTGTTAATGCATTGATACATACTTTCCGAGCGTGTCGTTCAACCGCTGCAAGCGATTCTGGTCCAGCTTCAGGATGGTCAGTCTGCTCAGCTTAGCAATGCCATCGGGCAGCGACTCCAGCAGATTCTGAGCCAGATCCAGGTCCGTCAGGCTGACCAGCCCGCTGATCTCGTTGGGCAGCTCCTCCAGCCGATTCTCCGACACGTCGAGGTAGGTCAGTTTGGTGAGCAGTCCCAGCTCCGGCGGCAATCGCTGCAGCTGATTGTGGTCCAGCCAAAGCTCGTGCAGGCCTGGCAGGTAGCCCAGGTAGGGCGGCAGATCCTCGATCTCGTTGTCGCCCAGGTCCAGGCGCTTCAGCTTCGTCAGCTGGCTTATTGTCTCGGGCAGGTGCTTGAGCAGATTCTCGCGCAGCTCCAGCGACTCGAGCTGCGTCAGACTGCCAAAGTCCGCTGGCAATGTGGTGAGCGACATGTCGTTGAGCCCCAGGACGGTCAGGTTCTTCAGCTGGGAGAAGCCCGAGGGCAGCTTGGGTATCGGGTTCGAGCTGAAGTCAGCCACCTGTAGGCTCTGCAGATGCTTGATGTCGTCGGGAATGTCGGGTATGTCTGCAACGAGAGAACATGTTATGTTGTTTACTGATTGCTGTGAAATGCTCTTTAATACGGCTTGGCTTTTCAATGAGCCGAGCCAAACCAGGCCAAGCTCGTCGGTTATCGGGTTACACTTTTCTATCTGCTCGGCTGATTGACTTGCTCACGCATGGCTTGCTCCAAAGGGCCGCGTTAATGTATTAATAAAGCTGCTATAAATATTCCATGAGAGCCGGAGCCAGTGAGCGGGAGAGTTCCGCATATGGCCTTGTCATTGTCTATCAACTCGATTTTAAAGCGCACGTTTTGCCTTTGCTTTTGGCAGTTTCTGAATTATCGATGAATTGGAAAGCTATTAACTTTTGCACGGTTCTGGCTGGCATTTTCATGTATGTACTTAAGTGTATCCACCCCTTTCGACTCTCTTTTTGGCCTTGGCTTTCGTTATTATTGTTTGGCCACAGACAGAGCATAAAATGACAAACGAAACTTGTTGATCGAATAAGTTGCGAGCTGCCAAAGCGGAAATGCGCACGCAAAGGACCCGGGAAAACGGGCTGTTTACCAGCACGACCACAACACAAGAGCTTTTCCACGAGCGCCTCGTATAAAACCACGAAACAGGCAGCTAAAGCAAAACGACAGGTGGCCGATGGTGGGTATGTCCTCAAGCCTTTTCGACACTGTTTAAATTGACCCAGATACATGGGGAAAACAGTTGTACGCTTCACGGAAAAAGGAAAAGGACGAAACATCGTCATCGGTCAACGCGAACTGAGTTTCCCCCCATGTGTCCGCATTCAATCCAACTAATACGACACGTGGGACCCGCAGCGCGAACTCGCCACGACAGGCTGTTGGGGGTAAGGAAGCAAGGGGCAGGTCCTTTCACCAGGAGGCAGGACATGCTCGAGTTGTGGGGCAACAATGGTTATGCGGCTGTGGCTGTGGCCTCCTGGCAATCGGCGGATGTGGCCAGTCATAGACCCCCGGTTGCTGGAAATGTCACCACCAGTTCTGGCAGGTTGCCGATAAGCTGTTTATTTGCAACTGCATTGCCACATTGCCTCAGCAAGACCTACAACATGCACACGGACATCAAGAGCTGCTGCAACATTTAATTAAAAATTATATAAATGTATAAACTGGCATTTATTTTTATGCATTTCTGCTGGCATTGTTTTGCTTTGTGTGCAGTGGCAGGCAGACCTTGTTCATGGCCTTGAATCTTCTGGCCAATTATAGATACTACAGTTGAACTTCTACGAGCACAACTTACCACACTTTAATTGCTTTGTATATAGTTCTGATTTATATACATTTGTTATAAGAATTTTTTATTTTTCCTGCGTTTGCAAAAGTCCTTACAAAAGGCAACACATGTTTTCAACTTCTTTCAGGTTTAAATTCTTTAAAAAAGACTTCAATGGTAAATGTAACGCCTCCCAAATATGATTGTCACTGAAAACCCAACTATGCGAGGATCAAATTAGATAAGTTCACCTGTACGTTGCATCCCGCTTCTCGGCTATCTATCTGCTAGTGCTCTTTGAACTTTAGGTCTTAAAGCATCAGCAGCCACACATCTGTCAATCCGTCAAGCAGAACACTCAAATTGGGATCCGCCAGTTGCAGACAAATGGACGCAGCAAGACGCTTTCCAACCGCCCACCCACCAAACGCACACGGAGGCAATTGGAAACATATGGCAGCCACACAAACGGCACAAGATGCTCAGCTGTGCGGCACAGTTGGCGGTCATTAGATGAACAGCGGTGACATACAATTCGTTGACCTTTAACACACACACACACCCGTTGGGAAATTGGGGCAGCTGGGCCATTGGGGAACTCATTTCGAAACGGGAAATTGAAGGAAATGCTGGGCTTGTCGGGCACAGTTAGAGAAGCACCCGGAATTGTAATCAATTTATGCAATTATGCAACATAGGCGCGGCTCCCATCAAAGAAACGGAAAATTCCCCAAAATGTATTTAATTTGTTTATCATATTTTATCGTTTTGAAGTGAGATAAACGTGGGGGGAGATCAATCCAAAAATAGACAGTATCGGGAACAATGCGTCAGCGTTTTTTGCACTTTATAGCGCTTATAAATTTCCACAAGCAGACAAGATCAATGAAAAAGAACTGTGCCAAAAAAAAAACCAAAGCAAAGGCATCAAAAATAAAACAAGCCAAGCGAAACGTCAGCAAACAGCGACGTCCCCACTGTAAGAGGGGCATGTTTGGGGAATGGGAGGGAAAATACACATATGAAAATTCTTTTCAATGTCGTTGAACGAACAAAAATTTTAAGAGCACGCTTGTATGAAATGTGAAATGATTTGTCAGTACATCAAGGCGACCCAGACAGATGGAAAATGAAGCAGATGGAAATAATAAGGGGGAGGTGTAGGCACACAATCGAGGTCACCGCCATAAGTCTTCCTCAATGGGAGCTGCACTTAATGAAGATGATGTCGAGGATGCATATTTCACAAGCTTGAAAGCGAGAAAAAAAAAAAGAAAGGAAACTCATGGCTTTTCAATTTTGCCTGCATCATCGGGAGTGGACTCCCGATACAATGGCTCGGTTACGTTTTAATTCCCAGAACTCTGCTCTCGTTATGAGTTACCATGGCACATTGCCATTTCGCTTATTGCACTGCATCCAAAGTGATGAAAAGGTTTCAGACTGGGGGATAAGTCGCTGTCGCCACCACCATTTCACTGCAATTTTACGGCTGCCATTGTAAAGAGCAAATCCCTAAGCGTCAACAGCGTCCGCCACCAGCATTCTCGTTCAACCTGAACGGCGTCGTCTTCAGTGTCAGAGACATGGCTAAAGCTGTCGCTTTTCTATCCAGGGGGTGCGTGCTGTCACTTCAGCTATTAAAAATCCCCATTTGGATAGTACCTGGTGAGAATTTATAAAACAACTTATCCCAAATTGTTCAGAGCACAGTAAAAATCTTCTTTTGATGTTAAAAAAAAAAATCAACTGGTTTAAATTAACTCAAAAAATGTAAGGGTTTTATCTTTAAAATGGATTTTTATTTTCAATGTAAAGCATTACTTACCTACATATAAAAAAAAACTAAAATAAAATTTACTGTTCCTATAGCGTGAATGCGTGTGAATGACACTGAACAATCAAGGATAGAAATCAAAAACCCATCTTTTGTTGGTAATCCATAATTTTAAGCTTATTATAGTTCAACAAAAAATATTGTTTAAACAACTTTACAAGACTTACTTGTAACTTTAATGATCGGATAACATTTGAAATAAATTGTATGACTAAACAAGATTGTTTTTGTTGTATTTTTAATCAATTTCAAGCTATGTTATCTACCAAAGCCTTTGTAATCCCTGGTTGACATCACTGATGGCACCCCGGGATGTTTGCCACAACTGCTGCAAAAGCTAAATTGCACTGAGCTGCGCTCAGATGGGATGAGACGAGAGGGGTGCTGCCCAGATTGTGATAACTAAATGACTCTTAATTGTGGTGAGTGATGGGACTATAATGATGATGATGATAACGATTTAAAAGAGCAACAGGTGCTTTTAAACTGCATTAGAACCAAACTGACGAGCGCATATGAAGTGTATTTGCCCAAGACTTTTAATTAACTTTCAATTAGCAAGCAAACTAAACCTCCAGGCACTTGCATTGTGGGTGGTTTGACAGATTTAATGGATGCTTTACGCTCGTTAGGCAGGCAACAAGTTAAGGAGAAGCCTCTAAAAAGACAAGCACAGATGCGTCCACATAAAAGCATTCGATGTTCAGTGTACACATCTGCAATTGACACTCTAAGGCCCTGTCATGTTTACCAACCCAAGTCATTTAGCAATCAATTTTTAGGGTTTACCATTAAAGCAAATTCCAGCCATAACCCTTGACCACCTGCGTCACTCAGGAAAATTTAATTTCAATTACCTAATTACCAGCTAAATCCAAACATTTAATGCAATAAAATCTCTTTTGTTGCAGCAGATAAGCTTTATTTGTTTGGCAAACGTTAATGCATTTTGCCAAGGTTTAAACTTAAGTTTAAAAACATTTACACGCGCACGCTGGCAGTATTTTTTGTTTTTGCTACATTTATGTTTGCTATTTTATTCGTTGAAACATTATTTGGTTTGTGCCAACTCAATACTGTTGCCAAGTCGAGAGGATTCACTTTTGATTTGTTGTTTGTACAAGCTCGCTGGATTGCTGCTGCCTGCTGGCCGAGTAGTTTTTAATTGCTCACCCCGAGTGACGTCAATCGGCTCCAGAATGAGATGGTTGCAGAGGAGCAGAGGGCATCGGCAGCATTATTGAATAAATTGCCCAACGTGAGAAGAAATGATTTTTCAATGTTCACTGATTTTTCTCCTCACATTTAGATTTAGTTTTTGTTTAATGCTATTAATTATACAATTCTTTCTTGTCCGAATCTGTGTCTGTCTGTCTGCTGGTCCTCAATTTGTTTGTTTGTTTAGAGTACATTGAAATGTTCCCATCACTTGGCGGCCGCTCTCGCTTTGCTTTGACTTTGGCCAATTGCTGTTTGGAGAACTTCCTCCAAAGTCATGGACGCTAATGGCCCGATCCGAAGACCACGACAAAGCTCTGATTTTTGTCTTTGTTCTCGCTTCCCCTGATTCATCAGTCTTCTCTTTCCCTGTCG
Source organism: Drosophila oshimai (assembly GCA_018150695.1). Taxonomy (NCBI): domain Eukaryota; kingdom Metazoa; phylum Arthropoda; class Insecta; order Diptera; family Drosophilidae; genus Drosophila; species Drosophila oshimai. The sequence goes on along the minus strand of JAECWM010000213.1, from coordinate 1,828,600 downwards.
CTAATTTCTACTCTGTGCACAGAAAAAAATTAGTATTTTAACATTTTAAGAAAATATATTTTAAGATAATTTTATATTTTTGTACTCTGTGTTGTAATCTAAGTTAAAGATTTAATTCAAATAGAAGATTATGCAAAAAAGATTAAAAATTTAATTTCAAAATAAGGGTTTTTAAGGGTTTTAGCTTGGTGCAGAAAAGCTTCTTGAATACTTCTTCAGCATCTCATCGCTTTTAATAACTTAAATAATAACAGTGGTAACTGGTAACCAATTACATTAAACGTTTCTTCAATTCTGAAATACAAATTTTTGTGCTAAGTGTGCTAAGTTCTTTTGATGCCTTGTCGGCTTATTCTTTCTGGTACTTGTAGCCATACACAGTGTGTGTGAAAGTGACTGCACTTGGGACCTGGGGACCCATGCTCTGACAGTCTCCAGCTTCAAGAACAACAAAATGAGCACGGCACTCGAACGAACGGAGGCGCCGCGATTCATTTTTTTTAGATTGTTTTTTTGCGCGTACTTTAACTTTGACCCAGTTGACGCCTCAATTGCAGCACAGCGAAAACAACAACAATAGCAGGAAAAGATGACACACATTTTGTCACAGAAGAGAGAATGGGAAACACACAAGTGTCATACAGGGCCTAAGGGCATGACTTTCAAATAGCATTTAATTGAGTTTGTGGCTTGACGCTCAGACATTCCCAATAGTTTTCAATCAGCTTTGGGCACAGAGTTCCTTCCAGAGAGCAGCAAAGTTGAAAGCACAAGCTGATTAAAATCAAACACAAAGTTTGTATTTCCACTCTAATAACTTGGTAGAAAACTAATATTGGAGTGAAATTCCAGTTGGATAGGAAAATTTACAATCTATATTTCCCTCTACCCCTTGTATTTCATTCACGCCTCGTCACACCGAAACCAATCGGGTTGGCATTCCAAAAATTAGAGCCCAACGACAAATTCTCACAATTCTATTGTTTTCTGTTCGCTGCTAGCCAAAAACATCGTATTCGTACAAATAAACTCGGCTTGGCAACTGCAACGCAGTTAGGGGCATTTTTGTTGTTTAATAAACAAAACACGGCATGAAAACAGCTCTCTATAAACGGCGAAACTGCAGTTGGTAGCAAATAGCGAAAATAGAAAACGCAATAAGCAAATAAACAAACAATTAGCAGTTTGAGGAAAAAAAAAAATAGTATAAAGTGTATGAGCCAGCAGCGACGCCGGCAGAGCCCTTTTGGCTTACGTTTTGTAATCGGGTCAACTTGTCATAATGATTTACGTGCAAAACTAGCGACGACTAACAACGACACCTGTACACAGGTATACTTAGGCACACAGTGGTGGTTAAACTTATAGCACTTACTCATTAACTTTAAGCATGTCGATTGAAGTGATTAATTTAATCTTGATTCTCACTATACAAGTTGAGTGATTGCAATTACGTGATTGTTAGTACCAATTTAATGACTGCTGCATAATCAATTAAGTGATTACTCCAAAGCATAAACAAATGTGTCTAATGCGTGTAACAAATGAACCTAAAACTATTTTAACGAAATAACATTAATCAACAACAAAGGTTTACAATATTTAAAAAAAAAAAACATTTTGTTTCGAGCGAAATAATTTCTAATATCTAATATCAATTTTTAGCAAGATATAATAACTGATTAATTTTAAAATTTTTGGATTTTTAGATGTTTGGAAAAATTACATTTTATAAGCTTCGAGTCGAAATAAATAAATAAAATAATTGGTTTCAGTTTTGTTATCGATGCTATTGTTTTGAGCTCAGCTGTGTCCATAACGCACCCACAATTGCAAACACAGGTACACCTACACCTACATGTGTAGCATCCACACACCCACCAGTGCCAGGGGAATTTGTGTTTTTATTAGAATTGTTATTATAGCCGTCGCTGGCGCACAACTACAGCGTAGCGTACAAAAATTCTATTGTCAAGTGCAGTCGGGCGAGAGTGTTTGTTTGTTGTAGCAGATGTTGCTATTGTTGTATTAGTAGTTGCACTTGCAAAACGTGTGGCATTGCACGGCCGTTGCTGTGGCAACATCAGATGGAAAATCAGTTGAATACAAAACGAGCCGGCTAATTTGGACAAACGTAGAGGAAACACAAAGTGAAAATGGAAAATATGAAAAGTGCAACTCCCACACACCGGAGAATTACAATTTTTCTGCGGTTGGCAATATGAAAATGCTCATGGGAAATGACGTAGAAAGGTAGGGCACACACACCTGTGCTGCAGCTTTTGCCCAACGGGCTTCAGTACACTGGCAGTGCGACCAATAAAATATGCACTTAACATAAGCGCTGCAGGAATTGAATGTGAAAGGCTCTCCCCCAGGAGAACCACCCACACACTTGGCAAATAGAAAGCCCGCACACTAAAGAGATCTTTTAATATTTCGCTGATCGACTTATCGCTCTTTAACGACCATTAATCACCGATTCCTGCCAGCCGGATAATCTTGTCTGAGGCTAACGTGGGCGGCCTTTCACCCAGCGCCAGGAAAATCCAGCTCAGATTTCAACGGCAATGGCCAACTGCTCGAGCCACTTCAGTCCCATTCACTTGGCCATAAGCTGTGAGTTTCTGGTCATTTGTGGGTCATGTGTATAAACAGCAAGCTGCCGACAGTAAACTGCATAATCAGCTAACAACAAGCTATAATAGTAAACCAAACACAAACCGCCAAAAACCATACTGAAATCAGCGAAAAACGGGTAATGAGTGGAGGTAACCTGGCCAACTGCACAGAAAAAATATTATCTAAGCATAGAAAGTAAAAAGAAAGCTGATAATTTATAATTTATATTTTAATACCAAAAACATATTTGCAACAGAATCACAATTTGTTTCCACCCTTTTACAAATACAATTTAATTTGGTTTTAAATAAACACATTTTTTTTCTGTGTGTTAATGCAAAGTTGCTGAATTTCGTTTTGCGACCAAGTGAAACCGAAACCTTTGGACGGAAATAGGAAGCGTCCCGGCGACGTCACTGTCGATAATATTCCATTGGGGTCTGTGAATGAACAAGCGAGTCGTATTCGTGCTCAGTTGTTGCCATGGATATTGTCAAGTGGAGGGATTTTTAAAGCAGTTGATGTACTTTAGTTATTTTCTGTATACATTTTGTTTCCATTTATTATGATACGTATGCGCCGCGTCGCTTGGAGAGCTGCACTTGACTCCAATTTCGTGTTTCTGTTTACGGATTTATGCTCGCTTGAGCGGAAAATGCATATGTGGGCTTATGCCGCTGATTGAGTCGGTGGTTGTGCGGGTGATGTGATGTGCGTACTTAAATGGCAGAAGTTTCGCTCGGAAAAAGTTATTAAAACCCCAGCTGCATCCTCTTTGTTTGAGGAAAACTTGTGGGGAAACATGAAAAGAGCAGCACAATACGGATGTTGCATGCGCCAAGATAAGACAATGCAATTGTTTGCACTTAAATTGAGTTTAAAGTCGCTGAAAGTCTGTAGTACAGAGCAATTTAACAAGATAAAAGAACAGAAAGAGCACTTAAATGGAAAAAAAGGGAACAATGAAGTGAAGGAAAAGAAATATATAGGCTTAGAACGAACTAAATGATTGCAAAATGAAGATTTGCAATATCGATATAGTTTGTATTCTATGCTGCAACTAAGGAAATTGCAGTTAATTTATACTGTTTACAAACAGCTAATTTGGCTTTTAATTAACAGCGATAATTAGTATAACCAGTATTACAAATTAGTAGTAACTCAATAACCACGTAGGACGATAGCTTGACGTTTTCCATAATTAGGTTGATTAGCCCACAACATGGGAGAAAGCTGAATGCGTCATTTGATATGCTGATTCAGTTGCAGGCTCATCAATCCCCACCGCAGATATGTACCAATCAATGACACAGATGCAATTATCATATGCAATTGTTGCCACATCAGCTGGATTGCGTGTTGGCTGTCGATGGGACGACTATGGAAACCATAGCCTGCCTTATTCTGTCACTCATCCGCTGCAATCAACGGACACGTGCTGTCCGGCTAACAAAATCGAATCGACCATATAGCAATGGTCCATCAATGTCACTTAGAGCTTAGCACTTGTTGCATGTTTAGCGGGGGTATTTTATTGGGGGACTTTGACTTACCATTGCGTGAAACATCGAGCTCGACGAGATTTTCAAAGTTTTGTATATCCGGCGGCAGGCGTCCAATTTCATTGTCACTCAGTCCCAGCTTTCTCAGGCGATGCAATCTGAAGAAATTCTGCAAGCACGGAGGAGAGAAGAAACAAGATTTAGACCTCAGCACGACTCAAGAGCCATTCGAAACAAAAGGCATTGCAACTCAGTTAGTTGGTTTTCGTGGTCATAAATCTCCCAGAGGTTGTCATTTGTTAGAGCCGTGACCCGTCCAACAGTCAAGTCAGTTTACCATTAGAATCAGCCGCCTCCTTTTGGCCAGCTTTTTAGCTTTCCTTTCGGCTCAGACAGAGACATGTCGCCAACAATTCATTTATGAAAATCACGACTTCGATTCGAATTTCGAAATAAATTATGTTGCCACTCCGCGCGGACTTTCCAAAGTGAAGGGCAGCCCCCACTCTGACCTTCCTGCAATGTGGAGTAGTACTCATCTCTGGAAAGAAAGTTGCGCCCCCCACTGACTCACTGAGTCATAGACCTCAAGGTTAACAGCCGCAGCGGACGTCGCTGCTTTTGTTCTGCCGGCGCGATTTTTATCGGCCATTGTTGTTGGTTCTTTCTTGGGGCGAGCCCAAAAGAGCAGCCGCCACCAGAATAATGAAAATAATTCGTAGTTGTGCCCGTAAAGTTTATTAAATTCTTTATATTTTTTTTTTTGTGTTGTGTTCTTTGTTTGCCCCACATGACAATAGAAGTGGTGGCCAAGTGCCGGAGTTGTTGACCCAGTTTTGGGGCACTGAACAACCGAATTCCGCACTAGCTTTGGGCATTTTCAAATTTACAAATCGAAAGGAATTTTGGGAACGGCGAGCCATAAATTCATTTTGATACAGTCACTTCATGTAGTACAAAAATGATTTACCGACCTCTTAAATTTTAATTTACCGTAGAATTTATTACATTGCAAATTCTACAGCAATTGAAAGCCAAAAAAATATATTAATCAATTTTAATAAAGTTATTTACTCTTAAAAAATATTAATTTAATCATTTGTGACTAAGGTTATAATTATTAAATTTTATAGCCAATAAAAATCATATTTATTTCCTAAATCTTAATAAAATATTTAACAAAACATCTCAGGTTATGTAAAACGTTTACCTCAATGCAAGTTTGTTGGAGAGTCAATGTCAGAAAAACCACTTAAAACCACATTACAACAATGAACAAGGGGCTTTTCATTTAAAGGCAAAGCAGCTTAGGCTCCATCAGTGTCAGCTGCATTGCTTTTGGCCACCTACAATGGCCAGATTCCGTTTGCAGTTTATGCACAGAAAAAGCGAAAAGCCTTTCAACAAATCATGCGTCAAAAAGTTGCAACTGTCAGCGACAAAGGCACAAACAAAAAAATACAGTAAAAAGCCTAACTTGTACATGACAAAAAAAAAGGTGGCCAAAAGGGGCAGGGGTGGAGGACAGTAGGGCGAGCGTGCAATAGCCGAGAGTGCCACAAAAGCAGAGAAACAAAACGAGGACAAGGCATGACGACAATAAAAATGAATGCGAATTGTAAACTTTTCGCCAAGTGCTGGCACAAAAGAGTCATTTTTTCCACCTGCCCCTCCTTTTGTCTTTGGCCAACCTACAACCCACAGCCCACGCTGCAACTCGGACTTGTTGTATGTACGAATAGAGTATCTTTACCCGTCACTCTCCTTCCTTGCATGACCATAAATTACCGGCCGGCAGACCGGCCGGCATTGCATATAGCCATGAGTATGAGTATGGGTATGGAGTACTACCAGTTTGTCTGCCACTCAAGCACACAGACACACTCGTGGGGCGATAGACCCGACCCGACTCGACTCGACTCACTCACTCGCTCGGCAGCACACTTTTACTATTGTATCTAGTCGGAGCAGGCGCACAGCAAGTGGCAGTAGCTGCTCTTGGCCGGGCCAACAGTTCGCAACAGCGGTTGCATCACAGACAGGCACAACTCAGTTGCTGGCTGTTTGAGCTGCATGTGCATAATTCGATTTCTGGCAGGGCACTTTATCTCGGATGCAATTAACGGAGAACGTTCGTTCAACAAAAACAATTCAATTTGGCTTTGTTAAAAGCCCGGTCGGAAAACCAATTTGCGCTGCCTAAAAGCCAAACTAATAGACCCTCCTGATGGACATAAATCAGAGATATGGAGTACAGAATCCAGACTGCACTGAACCCTGACCTGTGTGCGCTTCGCTTCACCCGCCAGCAACTTTATAATGTGCCCCAGTATCTGCAAGTGTGATCGGAAAGCCAAATGTATCTGGCCCACTCACACAGCGGGGGCACGCACGTACAGACACAGTCGCACTCGGCGAGTGGTGTGTGCATGTTGCAAATGACTGGGCGAACAGCAAGCCGCACTCGCTAACCGAAACGGGTTCTAGATACATTTTCGGCACGGACATATCTAAACGGACGCATCTACAGCCGCCGAAACCAAAACCAAAACCAGCTGAGCTAGAACAGCAACAGAAAACAGCCAACAGACTGACAGACAGACAGACAGACAGCGGCAATTATGTGCAGAGCTGGGACTGAAAGACTGCGACTGCGACTGCGTTTAGTATTTCACGCTGCACTGGAGATACAGATACACGGATACAAATGGCTGCCACTGCCACTGCATCTGCAACAGAGGACTTGGAAAATATATACAAATATGTGTAATCGTCGAACAAACAAGACACGAGCTTCGAGCTTCTCCAGTGGCACATCTGCAGCAGGAATCGCAATCGCAGTGGCTGCCTCCGTGTATCTGGGCGCCTGTTCCAATCTGTACATCTTCATTTTTCTAGCCATCATTGCAGCCCCAAACAGCGAGTGTTTGTGTGCGCCTGCCTTGGTGCATTTGTACATTTGTCATGCGAACAACCAACGACTTTCTTTATGGCAGCCTGCAGACGATGAAGCCACCGGATAAAGCGGAAAAGCACTTAACTGTTCCTGGTTTCCCAAACAGCTGCTTGGGAAATTTAGTGTCTTTCAAATGCAAATGCACAAACTACATTGCAATAACAATATCAAGCGCCATAAATCTGATTTGCATCTTTGCCGAATCTCGGCAGCAATCCACTCAAAATGCATTTTGGCTAAATAACTTTTCCAACGGCTGCAAACAAAACGCTCAGCTTCAGTCAGGCAATGTTTGATACAAAAGCCTTCAGAAACAATTAAGTGGAAAACATTTATTTATTTATAGGCAAACCGGTTTCCACAAGCTCAGTATTCAGTAGTGGCTAGAATAAAAGTAAGCGAGAGACGAGCGTGGCTTAGTGTAACGAAAACGAAATGAAAAACTCAAACAAATCGAATGAAAAATTCCACAAGTGAAGTACAGTTCGTCTTGGGGCTTTAATATAACTGTGGCTCAATCGGAAAAAAGCTTAATAAAAGAAAAGAAAAGTCGTTAAGACAGATTTGTTTGTTACCTTTTTTTAATGTATGAATTAACTAGCTCATTGCAGTTTAGTGATGCTAAAAACAAAGCAATTTTCTTACTACATAAATAAACTCTCACTGCAGTTTTATGAATACAAAAATCTAGGTTATTTTTTAAGTAGTCAAATAACTTTAGTTTGTTTAGGATTTATAGACTTATAGCTTGGCATTGATGTGCCAAAGAGATTCCTGTTATAAAACCAGTTAATATTTTTAATACTCAATTCTCAGTTGGTAACCCATTTTCGAATACATACTAGTTGAAGCTTTTTTGAACTTGAAAATAAGTACCATTAAAAATGCACATTTAATTGATTGGACAAACAAACTGATAGCATTTTTAAAGTTCTTAGAATGTGTCACTAAGGAAGTCTGTAATTATTTTGTAATGGATAAATGAACTCATTCGATTTTGTTGTGCAACAAATGTAACCGAAGTTTTACGATGTTATTTCCTGTGGCATAAGCTTTGTGGGACGTTCCACTAAACCACAAAAGATGGATAGCTCCTTCAGAGTCTCTCAAGATATATTGATGACCAAATAGTTGCCAAATGAGTGCTTCGTTTTTGGGGTGGCCAGGTGTTAAGCCAAGTTGTGCGACGAGTAGTGTAGCGCTCACTTAGCCAAACTTACTAAAAGCGGTGCGCCGCCATTTTAGATTCTTGCTGGCTGTTTTCGTAGCTGTTGTTGTCGAGTTCGCTGTGTCAGGTACGCGATTACTACCAAATGATGTCATTGCCGCTTGCTTGGCTCTTTGTGTGTGTTCAATAGCCAGACTGCCGGTTAAGTTTTCATTTTCACCAGCGCCCCCGAAAGGCACCTGCTCCGCTTCAGGTTTCGAATGCCAGAAGCCAGAAGGCAGAAAGGCGAGCAGAGCAGAGCAGGAAGGGAGGTGGTGCTGGCTAAGCAGGTTGAACCTCAGGCCCATTGGGGCAATGCCAGGCGATAAGGTGATTACTCGGTATCTTATCTCCGAGCGTGACTAATTGGCCCAAATGAATGGGGCCAGCCAGCGCCTGTGCCTGTGAATGGTGGGTGGGTCTCGTTGGTTAGTGAGCAGTGAAGAAGCCAATGTCTTGCCCGAGTTAAGTCTCCAGTGTTTCCTTGGGGTAGGTTCTAGTATCTCAACGCTGGAGAGCCCTAATTGAGCACTTGCATAATGCAAATTACCAATCCAATGGATAAGCATGAAAGGGCCTTAGTAAACCCCCTATTAAATGATTGCAGAATTCAAACAGTATTTTCCCATTCAATTGCCAACTCCGCCTGATGAAAGTAAACAAATGGCAGTAGATGAAGGCAGATTGTCGCCGAGTTAGCAACGATTCAATTGAAGGCAGACAGTTTTCTACTACACTACAAAAAATATAATTCGGACGTGAACTAAGCTTGATGACACTTGTGTTACTTATGTTACATCCCAGTATAAAAATAATGTTCATGTAAAATTAATTCAATAACACGGAATCTTCATAACCAGAATGTTTTTGGTGGCAGAGTGTGAAAACGTATAACAGGCCCTCAAAAAATATTTATTAAAATATTTTAAGAATCTCACATAGCCGAAATCATCAAATAAGGGAATGGTTGTTGGGTCGATTTGCACATTTACAATATTTACAATTACTTAAACACCATTTAGTAGCAACATGATCATAATTTAAACGCCTTTTTCTACGTGTAGTCTGTCTCCCCACTCGTCAATGCTATGACAACGCGGAAATTGTGTACCGCTCTCAACAATCCAGAAAGGGTTGAGCGGAGCCATTCCATCAGCAGAAGCTTAACTGAAGCAACAATCACATCCGCCGCTGTCATTCGGTTTAGCATTCAAACGAACTCGGCAGCAGAACATCATCATTATATGGGGAGTCCATTGTTGTTGATGCCCAACAGCAACATGTAGTTGCTGCTGCTGCGGTTGCAACATGTGGCTGCTCCAATAAATGCTGGAGCTCGTTTTCAGCGGTCTGCATTTGCATTAGAAGTTCATTAGTGAGTGCGGCTAAGCGGGAAGGAAGCTCGAGGAAAACTGGAGGAAGACTCGAGAAAGGCCTAATGAATCCAGCACAAGCGCATGACATGCTAAAAAAGGCTGCTGGCTGACCGCAAATGAATTGCAATTGCATTGCAACTGCAACCAGAGAGATATCTCCTGCCCTCCGCCCACCACCACTTGTTGCTATGTCAACGAGATACTACTGTTTATGTCCGACTGCCTGCTGTTCCCAGCTTGTTTACTTGTTTATTTACCAGCTGCAGTAGTCGTGGCGGAAGACCGCTGGCAAATCCAAATAAATAACCCCGACAGAATTATTTACATCACCATTTGGGCCAATCGGAATTATTCGGAATTTGTTGGAATTGACAGCGGAGCCACAGACATAGAAGCCACACCCAATTTGTGGCTATTAACAGGGCACTTGGCCACTAATTAGAATGCTGCACTTGGCGGAGCTTTGATCTGCCGGCATCAGTTGCGTAATTGCAGATTCAATTATGCATGTACTCTCTGGGTCTGGGCCTGCACTGTCAATGAAGCTACTCAGGCCAAGTCAACCCGCGATTTTCCCCCATTTTCCCCGCATTAATTAAAGACTTCCGCTCGGCTGGGGAACTTCTTTTGTCGTAATTGTTGTCTTGGTAACTGGCGATGCTCCAGCAGATAGCTGACCGAAGAAGAATGGCCCTGACTGTGGCTTTTCACGGGAGGTAAATGGTAAATGGCGGCGAATGGAGAAGAAGAAGGAGGAGGACTGGCCCTGGGCGGGGTCAACGCACCCGGGGATGCAAATTACGTGCCCAGCCGTCAACCCCTTGAGCTTAGGACCATCGGTGGGACAAGTTTGCCAACATATTGCCATCACCGCCAGACAAGGCCGCTGTTCAAAGTTGTTAAGGAGATAACACAGGGGTTTGCACAGATCAAACAATGCTTATCGGAATGGCCAGCCGTCTATTGAATTTTCTTGTTTTCTATGATTTCATTCACTTTGCAAAGCGTAGATAGATTCTGTGGCTAATTTTAGCCTGTAAAAAGATATCTGTAGCTCGAACACCATGAATAAATTTTACTTTGTTTAACTTATGAGTACTTTAATATAAGTCCATTTACCATGAGCACGAATAGATGTTTATTAAAATGAGTTCTCTAGTTGTAAAACAAATTTAAATCCATTTCATTATGCTTTTCGCTTTACAATAGGTTAAGTAAGTACATCTATATTTATCATAAACACTGCATCTATTAATATTTAATTTTAATGTTTTAGCCCACCCCCTATGTCAGTTTCCACCCCAACGAAACCTGACTTGGCGAAATTTATTCAATTTCCCACACACTTTGAACTATGACATTTGCAGGCTTGCACCGCCCAGCAGCCAAAAGTGGAGAATCAGCCAGCTCAAGTTTATTTCCCCGGGTCGCAGCTTACAGTCGAACTTTTTAATCGCGTTTTTGTGTACTCACTCATTTACTTAATAACTCAAATCTGACATTTTTAAAGGGTTGTAAGCTAAAAAGTTAAAATGTGTACTTGTTTTAAACCACCAATTTAAGTTATTGAATTAAAACGGTTTTTTTACAAACAACATGTTTTTTTGGGCTTTTGGTATTTTTGACTACGGCTTTTGCATTCATAGTTTTCGATTTCTGGTTGATAATACCGTAAGTAAGAGGGGTCGAGTTCGTGTGACAGGATTTCGTCTTAAAAATATATTTATATATGATATATATATTTTTGTCTTTAATATATATTAAAATTAAAAAAGACTGGGAACATCGACTTATACATGAAAACTAGTTTGTTCTTTAAGGTTTAATTTCTTACTTTTCCTTGAAATTTGTCAGTTTATCGATTCCACAAGTTTTAACTCTACAGTAAAAAACGGTTAGTCGTTACCTTTCCTGGTCAAATTGGTTCAAATGAAGTCGTCCTGTAAAGAGTAGCACCCCCTAACACAAAACTCACCTTGGGCAAGTCGCGGATGTGGTTGGCGTCCAGGAAGAGCTCCTCCAGGGTGCGCGAGTAGCGCAGGATCTCCTCGGGCACCTGCGGCAGCGAGCAGTGGCGCTTGTCCACAAACTCCACCTGCCGGTTGCAGCCCTTGAAGATGGGAATGCACTTGAACATGCTGCTCGTCTTCGGCCGCGTCGGCTGCGTCTGCTTCTTCTTGGACGTCGTCTTGCCGGTTTTCGTACCACTTGGTGGTTACTAGGGAGCTACTGGAGTTACGTCGTTTGGGTCGTAGGTGTCTTTTACTTGGCTCACACCGCACTGGCGGACATTGACCGCGTCTGGGTCACACACTTTTAATTCGGGCTTATTTATCGCACACGTTTCGCCCACATTTTGGCCGCACAATATTTGCTGCAATTAAATTGGCAATTTTGTGTTTTATTTTATTTATTTATGTGATTTTCACAGTCGACGGGCTGTCGTTACGTTGGGCGTTACGTTCGTTACGTTCTAGGCAAAGCAAAACGCAAAGAAGACGGAGGGAGACTTTTTTGCCTGGCCTTGCCATTTGCTTTGTTGTTGCGGCTCACTGGAGTTTTGTTTGAGCGAGAGAGAGAAAGAGATGCAAACACACACGCATGTGTGTTGGTAATAAGCGAAATAATGAATAATAATCAATTCTAATTGGCACTTGGCTGGAATGCCATAAAACGCATTGCATCACGTAGTTGGCAACGCAGCGCATTTGTTGCTTCCTCTCAACAACGAACGGTCCTGGAATGGAGGAATGGTGAAAGAGGTAGAAGACTCAAGCAACACAAAAGCGGAAAATTAATATTAACGCGACACACCCAAACAGACAGACAGACACAAACACAAGCCGGGCATTGAAATTCGAATTCTTTTGTGCGCTACGCTCCGTTTTGGTGCCACTGTGCAAAGCAAAGCAAAAGGCGGCGTATGTTTTGGAATTTACACACACACACTAACACAAGGACGCTCACGCACACAGCTCTGCAAGCTGCGCAACAACAAAATGCTGGTCTTAGGCGGCGAAAAATCAGCGAAAGAGAAAGAAATAGAGAGGGAGTTGGCGTTTGCGTTTGCCTAGTTGCCTTTTCGCATATATCGCACTCGCACTTGCACGCTTTAACACGTTTTCGGCCACTTACGAGTGCAGGGCGCCCGTTCGAGTATTTACTGTACAGGGGCAACACAAAATAACAAAAAAGCGCGTCCAAACACGAACACGTCACGCGCACACACACACACACGCACGCACTCCGCCTTACATGCAGCAAAAAACAGGCGGGTTTTTTCACTCAAAAGCGGTCTAAATCACGAGCGGGCGAATGCGTTGTTTTCATCCGTGTTTTCTTGGCCACAATTTTTCGTTTCGTCCGCGCAACACCGTTTTTTTTTTTGAGAAACTAGAGGTGGACAAACATCGATGCCATCATCGATGTTTCATCGATGCCAACATCGATGTTTCATCGATGTTTTCAAAACATCGCTTAAACCGATGTTTCGCGGGAATCATCTAGCGACATCTAGCGACGACTGGCACAATAACGTCCTCAAAAGAGGGCGCTCTCGCCGCGAGTGTCGCTAATTTAGCGAGTAGGGTATTGGTATAAGTATAATGGTATAAATTGTCACGGTTTGGATACTAGCCTGCCAAGCGAAAAAGGTGGCATGGATGTCAGGAGCCTTTATCGGCTAAGTGAATTAGGTGGCATGGATGTCAGGAGCCTTTCTCGGCTAAGTTAATTAGGTGGCATCCATGAAAGGAGCCTTTATCGGCTAAGTGAACTAGGTGGCATCCATGAAAGGAGCCTTTATCGGCTAAGTGAATTACCGGTATTGGCCGTTTTGCATGGAACGGTGGAATATGGAACAATGGGTCCGTTATAATTTAAAGTGTTAATATTTTAATGGTTGCTTGTGTTTTCAAAATCTGTATATATTTCAAAAATGCACTTCAAAATTACAATATTTCAAATAATAAGGATTGTACGGACTTACAGAGCATATAATAAATTGCCCCGTTTACGGGTTTTTTTTACAAAAATATTTTTAAAATTTTATCTAAGGGTTGTAATACAATATATAAAAATAATATTTTTAAAGGAAAAATGTAGGGTATTCCCTAATCTTGGGCTGGGGACTATAATTTCAAAGTTATGGCCCCAGAGTAAGTTTTGGAATTACCCTGTATTTTTATCCTAAAAATATAGTTTTGATATGTTTTTTTATTTACAGTTTTATAGAATTTTGTTGAGCAGTTCACCTCTGCGAAAATTGTGTCCCTCAAAAATTGTGTACCTGCAGGCCAGGTGTGAAAATCGTATTTTTTTCCATTTTCTTGTACACGTCCTCAAAATTTTAAATCGTTTTGAGCAAAATTGACCGAGATATGAGCGTTGAACGAGAACTTGAGACTTTAAGGTACACTACCCCCTTAAAGAAAAATTTATAAATCCCACTTAAATTGTAAATATTACCACTTAGTATTAGTTTTCTCTGGTTGTAGGTGTGTGTATCATATTTCCACTCACTTACAAAATGTTGCCCAATAGAGCGCCTTTGTGTTGAACTCTATACCTGTTTGCGGTCCCCAATCAAAACCATTGAAAATCCAAAAAAAAGCCAGAACAGTTGAAAAAATTCATTTTTGGGTGATTATAATTTATTAGAATTTTTATTGACTTAAGGTAAATATAAATAAAATATTATTCAAGTACAAAGTTATACATACTCATTAATATTATTTGATTCAAGTAAATATATTTTAAAGTGGCGGTGTTGTATTATATCATTTTTCAATTAAGTACAATTTACTGTTCCTGCTCTATTTCTAAAGGTTCGCAGAGAGCCCAAAAGTACTCCCAACACTCGGTCTTAAAGGGTATAATTTGTGGGCAAGCCCTCATTTTTGGCTTGTCCACAAAGTATTGCGAGTCGTGGACGCCGCACTGCCAAGTTTAGAACCTGGCCTTTGACTCGTGATTTTCCTCGTCTTGGAGACCCGGGGACTGAGTACTTGTGGGTGCTTTGCGAACCCTGACATTACCTCAAACCTTGCCCATGCAACAATTGTATCTTTGTGTAATTTACGTTTAATCAATGAATTTTGGATCACAAACAGTAAATACGTCTTTAACGATAATTGCAGTTGAATTAAACATATTAAGATCAGGGGGTTGGGGGTTCGTTTTAATTATAAAAATATTGTATCTGCATTTTACATGTTTTTGTTTGCTACTATCGTTTTGCTCGAAATTACATAAGTCCAGCCTTAAACAAGTAATTTTCGTCACCAATCGCATTCGCGCACGCTCCATTATCCATAACACTCGGTCTCTTTCAATTCAATTTTGCATTTAAACGCTACGTTGCCTTAACTTCAGTCCTTTCGCAGAAAATCTAACCCTTAAATGTATTTAGCTTTTCGCCCTTCGTTTTCTTTTCTTCACATCCCCCGCATGCTGCAGACACTAAACATAAATTCAATACGTACAGTTTCAAATTGGTTGTGGCATTAACTCGTTTAATATATAAAAGGTGTAATGTTACTGATCCTTCTTGCCTTAAATGCCTTTCCTCCTGCCTCTAACTACAGTTTAACTTCATCTTTGGCCGCATACCCCGCATTACTTTCATATTTAGCTCCTGTAAATATTATCTGCTTGTATTTTTCTGTTTTTCTGTTTACAATTTATATATAAATGCACTAAAAGTTGCACGGACCGTTTGTTGTTCGGCTGTTTGTGATCTATCCTGTGGTTGTCAATTTTATACCTTCGCTAAGCCAATGAAATGTGAGAAAATATGTTTCTATTTCGTCATTCGTTTGTTGATTTTTTATGCATTATTTGTTGATGGTTCGTTTTGCGTTTATAAAATGCCAAAAATTTGTGCAAATTTCTAAAACTTTTTTTATTTTGTCCATCTTGTATTATTCTAAAATATTTTTAACTTTAAAATGTACTTTCTCTTTAGATTAAATTTTTGTTTTGTTTCTTTTTTCCATTTTTTTGTTTTTCATTTCGCTTCGTTTAAAATATTGCATTTTTATTTTATGTTTTTCTTTTGGAGGCGTTATCCCTGAGTGATTTAATTTCATTTGTTTGTCATTTATTGCAACTTTTTCTTTATAAACTTATTGATTTATACTTTCTTATTCGATTTAGTGTGTCAAGAGAGAGAGAGAGTGAGAGACCAAGAAAATCAATGGCAAATAATAACTCCTTGTTTGCTGTGAAGGTTGCTTAATTATTTATAAGTTGTCACGTTATTGTTTACAAATTGTCTCTGGGTTGCCAGGCCCATTGCCTTTCGGGCCACTAATAATATGCTACCCTCTAGCGTAGTAACTGTATTTAGATTTGCTTAGTTTTGACTTTTTGGCTAATACATCTCCGCGGTTTTCTTTGCTATATGTAATTAGTTTGCTGTTTTGTCGTGGGTGCTTCTTCTCTTGTAGGTGTGTAGTTAAAATATTTGTACTTCACTGCAAGTGTTTCAATTACGTTCCGCACTGTAAATCCAAACTGACTGGCACCGAATCGAATAAATACACAAGTTTTCGGCACCAGCCCGAGAGGTTACCATTCTGATTAAGTACATTTTTTGTGAGAGACGTGCCGGAAAAAATAATTAAGAAAGTGAAAATACTTTAGAAATGTCGCTCTGGCTCGAACTCTTAAGAAACATTAAAAATGTTTTAAAATGTGCCTTACTTTGGGATATGAAACTATATCCCTATCAAAAAGATAATTAAGTTCGAGCTCAGTGGGCCATTTGAGTGATCAAGGTAGAAAACAAACAGTATTTGTATCTGATTCTGCATCCGAATCTCTATGTGTATCTGTAGGTTAGCGTATTTAGTGTGAAGCTTCGTACAACTATACATGTGTTTGCAATATGCTGCATTGCTATGTATGCTTTTGGATCTGTTTAATCGTTTACTATATCGTTAATCTCAAAATGCTTTGTATTTGAACAGTAAATTACGTTGTCACTTGCTCGAAGTGTTTGCACTTTATTTCGGTTATTGTTTTATGCCTTTATTCCTATTCGGTTTTCATATGCTCTCTCTTTTGTATTTATATATAAAAATATTCTTTTATACAGTTGTGTTCTGGTTATTGTGGCTGTTGCATCTGCAATTGCTTGTTAATGTTTAGCGACCCGTGCTATCTGCGACTCTATGGCTATTGCTGCTGCTGTATATGTGGCTCTTAACGCTATTTGTGGTTATCAGTTATCAGTAATCGGTATTGATTGGTAAGCTGGATATAGGTGTACTGTTGGATATTGCAGTTGCAAGCAATGACGATGGCTGGAAGTTGGGCATGCAAAGATGCAAGTTCGTATTCGTATTGCGGCTTTCTGTCTAGTGTTTGGAGTGTGACTCGCGTCGAAGGTTTTTCTTTGAACATTCAAGTTTAAAAGCTTAAGATTACATGACCTCGATTCGGGTTTCCCTCTATGCCTATTGGTAAAATAAAATACAAGACTAGAAGTACAAATTTCGCTTGTAGAGCTCCTTACTTCCTTAAAGTGTGCATAATTCAATTAGAATCTTCCCTGTGGTCTCGGGAACAAACACATTTATCATTTAATGTACTGAACAAAAGCGCCGCGAGGGCAACAAAAAGGCAAATCAAAAGGATTATAAATTGCACATACATATATAGTAAATCGGTTGCAGACATATTAACTTATTCTTAGAACAGCTTTCGACCACCTACGATCGTCTCGTTATTTTGTTTATGCAGCGACTACAGATCACAGATCCCCAAAATGAAACGAAAGCGACGTTCAAGCGGCGTTATCTCCCCTTAACATATGCGCATACTAAACTCGAATTTAAATCTGTCATTCTGCTGATTTGTACATTTCGATTGCTATACTTTGCTCGACTGTTTGTGCGAAAATCTCAACTGAAAGAACTAAAGCTAAAGAACTGAAAGTGTCGTGAACAAAATCGTACTAATACTTGCATCCAGTAAGTATAACTCGTGTTTATTGAGGGTTATTGTAATTGGAGTTGGGTGACGCTCAGCAGGACCCCCGGTAAGCTCCCAGCGAATTTCAAAGGCAGCTCGGCTGCTCCCGGCCGCAGGCAGTACGGATCCGTATACGGATCTCTGCTCACCGCCGCCAGCAGCATGGCCGCCCCATATGGCTTGAAATTCGTCTGGGAGTTTACCAGAAGTCCTTGTACGATCCTCAGGAGCCGTGCAGCGCGTTGCTCTGCGCACTGTTGTTGCCTCCGCCGCCGCCACCGCCGCCTCCTCCTCCGGAACCATTTACATTCTGCGCCGAAACCTCCGACTTTACGCGTCGCGCGATGTGGGAGCGCGTATGTTTGCGCAAATGATCCTTGCGATAGAAACCTGCCGAATAGTAATCGGATAGTTAGCAGGCTTCTCAATTTAAGTTCTCCACGCCCACTCACCTTTTCCACACTCAATGCATACGTGCTTCTTCTCGCCGGAATGGATGACAATGTGCAGAGTAAGCTGCTCCTTGCGCTTGAAGGACTTCATGCAGATCTGTTGAAAAAAAGAATTATTTTATAACTTATACAATTGAATCACTGTTTAATCTATTCAAAAAGTTGTTAAATATAGCATATTATTCAGCTTTTTTTTCTTGTGATCTTATGATCATCTGAGTCGAAGAAGTACTAGTCTATTCGATGCACTCACGTTGCAGACGTGCGGCCTGTCCGGTATGTGGGAGAGCTTGTGCCTGGTCAGGTGGTCCTTGCGCTTCAGCGCCGCATTGCAGATGTCGCAGACGAAGCGCCGCTCCACGGCGTGCGAGATGACGTGCTGCTCGATGAGGCTGCGGTCCGGATAGGCCATCTGGCACTCCGGGCAGCAGTAGAGCGTCGAGCCGTCCAGCGCCTTTGTCTCACGGATCTCGCCCGGCTTGGGGCGCGGCTTCTTCTCCTTTGGTGGTTTCTTCTTTTTGGTCTTCTTGCCGGTGCCCGTCCCGGTGGCGCCGCTGGCGTTCGTGGTGCCCACGGATCCGGTGCTGGACACTGCGCCAGCTCCACCGTTGGTCACTCCGTTGGTGTTGCCGTTCACTCCGTTGCTGGCGCCGTTTGTCAGCGCCGCTCCGTTGGCGTCCGTCATGTTGGTCATGTGGCCGCCGTGATCCATGCCCACCAACCCGTTGTGGTGGCCACCGTTCGCCCCATTGTTGCTGGGCGTCAGGGCCACGCCCCCCAGCGCCAGGCTGGCCAGATTGGTGCCGTTCTTGAGGACATCGCCGGATGACTCCTTCTTGATGGTCTCCGAGTACTTGAGGAAGTGCTGTATGGAGATGGGCAGTGTGGCGGAGAGCAGGTGCGACGAGTAGTCCACCGTGTTGGCCGTGTTGGCCAGCGTCTGCCAGGATTGGTTCACATTCTGCAGAATCTGCTGATTGAGGACTATACAGAAGAAAAAAAATATTTATAAATTTATGTTTGATACACAAAAGCGATTTTTAACTCTGGAGGTTTAAAACAATCTTAAGGGTATCTGTAGGCATTATTAATTTTAAAAATATCTTCTCGAAACATTTAGATCGTTAATTTAATTATTTTGTTAATCTCCTAGTTATACTTTTACTATTCAGTTACTTTTTTGTCTTAGCCCTTTAGAGTCCTTTAAATGTTTCTTACCTAAAATACCCATGCTCACATATTTTTTATTTTTGTTTTAGAAAATGAAGGCTTTATGTTGCGAAATATTTGTTTGCATATTTTTTCGTCAATCAAAATAAATTCATGTCATGTCTAATATTTTTTTTAAAATATGTTGTTCAACTTTATCAGCCCTTTTCCGGCTTACAACACATTTTAGATTGCTATCCAATTTTAGCTTTAATAATAAAACATTGAAAATCCCTTACAAGGGATAACAGCACTCTTTTAGGCACTTGTTCAAATATTGAAGTGAAATAAAATCCCTAGAGTAAATTACAAGCAAAAACAAAAATCAATATTCTCAATACACTTTGTAAAATAAGGAATTTTGTTTCTAAGGGAAAGAATTTAATAAATTTATTGAATAATGTTTTGAGAAGTGTTAATAATATATTTAGTAATTACCGGAGCAGCCAACATATTACATCTATAAAATATATCTCGAAACTTTGTGACCGGAAAGGGCTGTCTATTCTCAAAAATCCCAGGATAGTAACCATTTACTGCCAAGGACACAGCCCCCATGTTCTCATTTCAGCGTTGCAAACTTTTCGCCTTGGCAGCGTGCGTAATCAGGATGAGGAAAGCAACATCCACTTGTTTAAGGTGGCTCGGCGTAAAACTGGATGAAAAAGTATGCTATGGTGCCATTGTAACCCCCACACCACCCACACCAGCTTGGGGGACAGCAGACAGGCCCAAAAACATTTATAAATAACGAAGCCGAAGGGAGACGCACGACGAGTGATGACTGCGTCCTTGAAATACACATATACCAACCCGAAAGCGCTGTACATACAGCTCAGCCTCTCTCTTAGCCCACTGCCACCCAGCCACCGAGCCTTGGAACCACCACCCACTAGCCAACTGAAACACTCGCCCACTAAGTCCCCTCCTTGCGGTCGGCGACTCACCTTCTTCCCGGTCACGTTCGATTTTTGGATGGATTTTACCCTTATGATCGGCCGCAGCGGCTGCATTGAGAAAGTTCAGATCGCCCTGCGGCTGTGAGTACGGTATGGATATATTCTGGCCATATTGCATGTTGTTGGCAGCCGAAACTGGAAAGAGAGAAACTTTTAAAATTAATATAGGACCAAACTTAGTGGGGAAATAATTTGAGCAATTAATCGTATTAGACATTTACACATCGTGAACACAGCAGACTTTTTGTATAAATTGTGTATTTAGTTTTTGGCTTGGGATTAGCTCTTTCACTGGCCACAAATCCGCGTTCAACTCAATTCGGCCGCCGCTTTCGGAACAACGCACTCTGGCCGACTAACTACAACCGACTGGGCCTGGCCGGAGTTTCCCGATTTGGCGGCTCCGGCTCCTGGTTCCGGCCAATGTCTCCGGCCGGCTCCGAATCGAATCCCATGGCTCAGCTGGCGAGCCGAATAAAGATCGGGTGCCGGCACAAAAACAACATACGGCCGACAAAGTAACGACGATATGGCACGACACACGTACCCCCAATATATGTACATATAAACGCGTATATATACTATAGATATATGCATGTATCCTAGGGCCAGTAATGCTGTGCTTGTGTATAGGCAGTAACATTTTCTGCATATACAAATATTGGGGCGGACTTTGGTTGTGTGCGAGTCTTAACTACAGGAGCAAAGAAGTTAACAGAAATAGGATTAAGTCGGTTAAAAAATTATTACTCATACGCAGCGTTGGCCCTATCAAAAAATGTATTTTAAAATTAAATAAGATCTTTAAAGGCATTTACAGAGAAAGTCGTATCCCAAATGTCATAACCAAACAAATAGATATTTTTATAACAATTTATAACGATCAAAAGAACAACATATTAACTTTAAAATGACAATAGAAATAATAAAATTAAAAAAGTAGATAAATCGTTTTTAAATAAACTTCAAGTAAGTTAATAACAAATGATATTTTTAACCATTAAAATATAATTTTAGCCCTGTCTTATGAAATAAGGGGAGGTTTTCCGATTCAATTGATAAATTGAAAAACGTTTAACTGAAACAACATGAACGTAAACAATATTAATGTCTAAATTAAAATACAATGGGTTTAATAAATTTTGAATTTACAAAGTAAATTTATAAAAACGTGATAGTTCCACCCTACAGTCCATAAATATGTATCGGCACAGTATAGTTAACCACGCTGTTCCTACTGGCCGAATGTGCGTGTGCCTACAATTTGTTGTTGTCTGCTGGCTGTCGTCGCCACCCCAACCGCCCACCTCCGCCCCTTTTTGGCCACACGCTGCCGTCTGCCAAGGCCAAATTTTCACACACACACACACTCATGCAGAGGGGCACACACACACACACAGGGAAGCAGAGAGACGCACACACGTGTTTTGGGGCCCCGACAACGCATACATACATAGGAAAAAGGAAATTAAAACTGAAACTGAAAATGAAAATGCCGGCCGCGCACACGCCCGAATGTATGCCATAGGAAAGGCAGTTCCCAATTTTCGGGCTTTTTCGGTGGGTGTGCATTTCGCCCGATTTCCCGATCCCCCCACCCTCTTGGATTCCACGCTTCTTGGCGTTTTCTTAGCCGGGTGCTCGGTTTTATAAATAACATTCTCGGGCTGTTGCCAATCGCCTGGTTTTGTTATATGTGTTTTTCAGACTACTCCTGCTTCCTTCATAAAAATACATGGCCTGATTTTGGATGGAAGGATTCAGGAAGCTGTACTTCATATTTTATAATATTATTCAGAAAAAAAAGGAAACTTTCCTTCCTTTTAGCTGACGTGGTTAAATGTATGTGTCCCTGTGCGTGTGGTCTGCTTTGCTTAGTCGCTGTATAAATTACCATTCGACCTTGGGCCATAACTTAAGATACTTACATTTACCCAAGTGCTTTAATTTTTAGACATTTTGGGGTCGAAGTGATTCTCACAATGGTACTTTAATAAAATCGTTGAAGCAGAAATAATGTAAATTGAAAACATATGCCTATGTGCGTTATGACTTGGAGTTTTTCATTTACGGCAAATGTTTTTGTGCAAAGCCAATTAACTTTTGTTAAAAAAATGGTATCCAGAAGCTATGAAGATGGAACAAAATTAGGCTATACCCTTACGATTTTGGTATTTTATAAATTGCTTAATTGAAATGTTAGAAACTTATTTAGTCTTTTTTTTTAAAACTTCTGGAAGCTGAAGGATTGATTGTTAAAATTCAAAAAAAACACTTAAATTCGAAAGTTAAGTTAAACACTCCGTTTATAAGACATGTTCTAAAAATTTTATTTTATTTCGTTTAAAAGATGCAATATATTAAAGAAGTTGATCTCTTATTTAGCCAAACTATTGTATTTAAAATCTCTTTATCATTCTGACTTAAATTTTGGTTATAGTTTTATGAACATTTAGAGTATTTGTTGGAATTTAAGTAACACTTAACAAAAACCATTTAGGAATCACGAGCCTATGGCAAGTTTAGAAATCGTTTTATAATTTTAATCGAAAGATATTGAACATTAGTCTAAACATTTTTACAAATTCCAAAATGTATATTATTTTTGTTAACTTAATAATTTTATTTTTGTTTATTAAGTGAGAAATTTTAAAGATTTTATTAAGCGAATTGAAGTGCGTTTGTTAAAGCATTACCATCCAAAAATTGGCTATGAAAATTCATGAATTAATGCAAATTAAACGACAATCATCGCAAGGGTTCAAAGGCAGCCGGAAAATACGGCCGGAGTGGCCAAAAATACGGAGCCATGGCAACAACAAAACTGGGAGGCGTGCGTGGATGGCAACCGGCATTCGTGGCATTTCACTTTTCACTTCACTTTCCCATGAACAGGATGACGACAACGCCAGCGACAGGGAAAACAACGTGGAGGAGACGAATACATATATGTGTGTATATCGCCGGAATCGGAGCCGGAGTAGCGAGTCAAAGTCGGTGAAGTCGGAAACACGGCCAAGCGAGAGTGAGAGAGCGGAGAGAGTGGAGAGAGTGCGGGAGAGCGAGAGAGCGGGCGCAGGAGTCGAGTGGGGTTTTGGGCGGATCATTCGCAGCAAAGTGGAACAAAATGGAAAGGAATGCGCCGGCCAACGATTTGAAAAACATGGCCGTTATCTGCTCCTGTCCATGTTTATGTGTGTCGCCCAACTAGATGTGTGTGTGAGAGGCAGTGAAAGCGGTAAGAGCGCCCGCGCGGGAGATGGAGAGCGTTTTAGAGAGAGAGTGCCTAAATCAGAGAATGAGAGAGCTCGTCGTGGTTGGGAAAAACTGCAACCCCTAAAGGAGTTGGGCGAAACTTGACCCCAAGTAGAGAGAGTGAGAGAGTGTGGGGGTGGGAGGATAAAAAGGGTGAGCAAAGTGTGCACTTCGAAAAAAAGGGGAAATAACTATTAAATTCTTTACTATGTTTACTGGCTAAAGTGAAAATATTTATTTCAGCACTCAATTTGTTAAAGGTTTTTAAAGTTGAAAATATTAAAATTTGGCACTGGTTAATGAACGGTAACATTTTAAAAACAAAAATTAATTCGACAAAGTAATAAGATAAAGAATCACATGTTTGTTAATTCACTTTTGAACTTATTACAATTACTAAATTCAAGTAATAAGTATCAAAGTTACTTTTAGCAAATAAAACTTCTCTACAAATTTTATTTTGATCTATTTTATTTATGCTCTATTTTCTAATATTTCAAGATTCCGGAAGATTTGACCAGCATATATTAACATGAAACAGCGCTTTCTCTAAGTGTTGTTTTACGGGAGAGAACAAATGGGATAACGAGAGGGGAACAAATCAAACGGCGCCATCGGCAGAGTTTAAGTCATCAGCGCCAGCAGGACGAAAGGGAAAAATGTAAAAGCTCGACGGCCGCTTTAAGCCTTAAAGTCAATGAGGCAAAACAAAGGAGTAAATAATCAATGCGTGCTAATATTTATTTATCTATACCCATTCAAATAAAAGGGCTTTTGGGGGTTGGGGTCTGTGTGCCCATCGTAATTGCTTTATCATGCGCACTTTTTTAGTGTTGCATACATCCAGGCAACGATTTGGGGGTGTAACCAGTCATTCACACCCATGAAGCACATATGTACTTACATCTATGTACAGTGCACATAGGTACATAAGTACGTAGATATGTACATAAAAAATGCAAATGGTTTATGGCTGGGGTGTCTGCTGAATGTTAATAAAGGGGAGAGGACTGTGTCCTCGACAACAATATACCCGGTGTCCACTGAAACTCATAATATTCCAGCATAAAGGGTTCTAACCATACAATAAAAAGTTACTGAAAATTTAAACTTGAATATAGGGAATTTCGTTAAACAATAGCAAAGTTAGTGAAATTTTTCAATGCCTTACTGCAAAAGTCTACAAAAGTTTACATGTCTGTATATTTCTGAGTTTGTTTGAAGTAAGATTTAATCGACTAAGAAATTACTTGTAAGACACATAATTTTTCTAATTTGGTTTTCGAAAAGGCGGTTTCATTCTTGCTTTGAGATATAGTCCTACCCAATGTTTCGTCTAGTTTGAGAAAAATCCATAGAGATGTTTTTACTGTATAATCTCAAAATGATATGTTTTCATCCAAATTCAAATAAACCTCTCGAAAGCAAAAACATTAATCAAAAGAGAAACAATTTAGTAAGTTTTAAACTGTTTTTATTACTGTGTGTTAGTTAAAAAGAGGTTTTGGTTTTTCCGACAGCTGAATTCCGAACAACCTTCTTCCCAATCTTAGCCAGAGCCAGGTATTTGTCTGTTTACATTCTGATACCCGCACCCAGAGGCCCAGAGTTTTAAGGTCCAGACATACAAATATATCCACTGCTTCACATTTCCTGGTAACCCAATAATGATTTAAGCAAGCAAGCCGAGCAAATTATCGGGTAGGTATCGAAAGATAAGCCTCGAGCAGGTCAGAAAGTCGCAGGGCAGCGATAATGCAGCTAATAAGCGAGAAAAGCAGGAAAATGCAGTAGCTCGAGTACGTGGGACATTTTACCTGCCTGGGATCAGCAGCACCGCACAGCGCAGCACACACTTTACCAAATACCCAGACCCGTAGATTACATTCAGTCGTATGTATTGGGTGAGATAAAAGAGCAACCCACAAATACACGAACGCACACACACTCGCATACGCATTTTCCTGTTATGGCAGGTAAAAAATATAAAACGCTAAACTGGAAATATAATGCGTAGCTCAAAAGCCGGGATCAATGAACCTGACCAATGCAGAGGAGTTTGGGTCTGGGCTTGGTTCTCCACTTTCCAATAAATGCAAGTGGAAAATATCTGTGCAGTTGCCAGGGCAAAAATAAATTATGAAATGCTCTCAGAGGATGGGGGTTGCCCTGGGAATCTAATTATGCAAGCAAATGCAACTAATTAGAATTGATAAGACGAAGGAGCCTGCGGTTAGGGGTAAGTATTACAAAGTAAAGGGTGTATGGGGGTTATGTATGATATATGTATGTATATCGGGGGTGGGACTGGTCACACCCAGCCACTACAAAAAAAAAGTTGCAACTTGGCAGGAAGTCAGTGCAATTAAAAAGGCAATGGCAGGCTCTCGGGGGTTGGGGGTTGTAAACTCACTCACACACACAGCCAACACACATACACATATATGTATTTTATTGTATTTCTATGTATGTGCTTAAGTAGCTGAAGAGAGAGAGCAGCGAAACCCACCCCTACAAAAAAACAAAGTGAAATGCAGCAAATTCAAAAGTTATTTGAGTTCATTGCATTTTCAAGCCACGCAAAACAACAACAGCAATGGCTCACACACACTCGAGTACACACACACACACACACTGTTACACCCACTTGGGGGTGGGTGGTAATGACTCAAAACATAGAGCGGAATACTCGTATAAAAAAGAGCGCAAAACAAAAACAACGACGAAAAAATCGTTAAATTCTGCTTTGATGACAGGGTATACTCGTACTCGTACTAAGTCGCTCCATCCCGCCAACCAACCCCCAAAAAATTATAGTGCGGTTTACAAATTGCCCGAAGAAGATGTCTTCGCTGGCCAGAAAGTTAGAATATCAGAATATCTGGGATGGGGGTGGAAAACCCGCTTACACTCACACATGTCCTTATGCGAATGTCAGTAAGTAGATCCAGATGGAAGCCACCTTTCAGTGACAGTTCATGGAAAGTATTGTTCGTGACTCGAGTGGGAGGTTTTATGAGAGAAATAAATAACCAAGAGCACATAAAAGTAATGGGAAATATGATCATCGGCCAGTCCAACCTGCCAAGTAAATATAAAGTTAGTTTACCCGAACACTCATTTAACAATTAGGCCAGAATAATACTTTATAGATCCATAACTATAATCGTTGTTAAATGCAGGGTTTTATGGCATTTCATGCAAGTCATGAACAAACTTAAGGTTATTTTTGCTTGCTTTTCAAGTTTTTTATTTTAGGTTTCTAAGCGCATGTTAATGGATATTTAATCAAATTTATATAGACTTAAATTGATAATTTTGATAAATGGAGCCTGAATAATTGCTTTTGTGGGGGTTAAAATCGTTGTAGCGAAGAAAACTTAAGCAGATTTTCTTTATTAATCAATGAACACCAAAAATATATCTATAAAAAAAGGATTTCAACATTACCACATTTCTTATAAGAACGCGTTGTACTAATTATTGAACTGGTTTAAAATTGCTTATTACTTAAACCGCATAGAGATTATACTTTAAACACCCCTACCAGAATATGCAAAAACTAAGGTTGCAGCTTTGATATCTAGTATAACTAATTATGTTTAATAGTTTAATATAAAATTGTGCTGCTCTTTTGATCTAACTATATGGTTAATATAACTTGAATTGAACTCTTTTAAATACCAATAGTTTTTAGACTCTTCAATTTTTAACAAAACATAAACATAAACTTATATATTTTTGAAACATTTTTACTTTTGCAATATCCTTGTGAAATATTTTAGGAAATTAAAAATAACCAGAAATGTCCAAAATCTCAACTGCTTATCATTATAAAAATATACAAACTGATGTTAATTAAGTTTATCTTTTCCCAAGTTAAATTGTTTATTAGAACAAACGTTCAAACCGACCTTTGCAAAGCCTGTCCTTTGAAATAAGCAACAAAAGCAATACCCTTTACCCTAAAGCAAAACCCTGTGTAGGGCATTAGGCGAGGCCATAGCCCGACCCCCTCTGCCGCTGCCTCTGCCGCTGCCCGAGTGAGAGTGTATACCCCCTGACGCTATGACGCCGGCGTCGCTGCCCGCAGCGGGCGAAAATAAATCGATAAAAATAAAATAAATTTTTAGTGATTATGTTATACAGACACATGTGCATGTGCATGTGCATTTGAGTGGATAGCAGTGTTGTTGTAGAGGCAGAGGATGCACTTACCGTTGGGCACATTCTGATTAAAGTGATTGCCATTGGTCTGATAGCGCTGCACATGGTTATCGGTGCCGGCCGCCGCTGCAGCGGCTGCTGCATTCGCCGCGGAGGCCGGGGGCGTGCCGAAGGCGCCGGGCGTCTGGGCGTCGAATTTAGCGGCAAACTGGTGGATGCCGGAGAAGGGGCCGCCGAACGCGGAGAAGTTCATCATGTCAGGATCGGCGGGGGTGCGGATTGGGTGTTTTTTTGTTGTTTTAGATTTACGGCCTCGGGGGGCCCTTTTTTGGATGGATAATCCTCAAAGTCGGCTTTAGCACTGTATCTCGCTCGATCGCTTTGAGATATTAATTTTGCACAACGCGAAACGATGACGAAGAGTGGGTGTTGATGGTGCGGTTGGTGGTGGTGGTGTGCTTTCTGTTGTTGTTTTCCTGTTCTCCGCCGCCGCTGGTGGGGGTTGATTTTCTTTTCTTTGCCTTCTATCCCTTCCCTTCTTATTCTTCTTCTCGTGCCACTCACACACTAGCACTCACACACACACACACACAGAGTGGCGCGCGTACTAGCGCACAGTTTTATGCTGTGCTTTGCTTTTTCGGGGGTAGAAAAGCGGGCCCAAAACACAGCACTTACTCGCACTCACACTCACACTCGCACACGCGGAGAACCACTTTCGGTTTCGATTCCCGTCTCGATGCTTGGATTCTCGAACTAAACACGCACACACACCCCGGCGGAACGGAGCGGAATCGCACTAAAGTCTCGCTTACGATTTCGCTTACGACCGGCTCGTCGAGGCTCCGACATCAAACTAAAAGTAACATTACAACGAGGCGAAAGAAAGCGGAAACACTGGGCCAGGCAAACGACGCG